>PVJC01003453.1:0-70295 GCA_004026665.1 Murina feae
ACTGGAGGCGGGGGGAGAGGGAGGTGCGTTGGAACATATTCCCTGTGGATAAGGGGCACCACTATACTACCTACAGTGGTGTGAGTCATGCGTGCAAACAGTTACATGATTTAACCCACAAGTACTGAGCAACCAAGACAAACACCAGGGCCAGGAAACAGTATGTTCCGTGCTGTATCCCATCCTCTTTTTCTGCACCCCAATTTTGCAGGTCCCCTCTCCTGTTTCCTAATATTCTCTTTGGCGCTTTCACAAAATGTCCCAGTGTTCTGAATGCTGCTTCCCTGTCCTGCTGCCCACCAGCTCCTTCAGAAGGGCCCCGCAGGAGCTGGGTACCAGAGGTAAATCGGTTGAGGCCCCGCCCTGAGTATCGTGCTTCCAGATCACTGGGATGAGATTAGAGAAGGCAGGATTGTACATTTGCCAAAGACAGGAGCTGACAGTGATGATTAGCTCAGAGATGAAAGAAACAGGAGCCCAGAAAATCTCAGCAGAAAGGAGCGATGGACCTAATCTAAGAAGATAAAATTTAACAGTTGCGAAAGTAAAGTTTTTTTTAAAAAATCTGTAATGACAGAATTGGGGTGAAGGTGACATTGCTGGTGACATGACTTAACAGAAACATGTATGGGGAATATTCAGGACATTTAAATTTAATATTTTTACACTATAATTTAAGTAGAAGCCAATGATTCCAAGAGGCTATTTAAAAAGAACTCCCGATACAATATTAATAAAATTATATAAAAATGAGAAAGTCAACAGTTATTTTTTTTTAGGCCTTGTCTTGCTTTTTTACATTTACTGAAGCATTTAAGAAATCTGAAATTAAAATGGGTCCAGAAAGGGGAAATGTATATATTTATATATTTATGTTTAATTTTTTATAAATGAATACTATATACATTATCGTTTTATAATTATCGTTTTTCATCTAATATGATATCATAGTTAATTTCCCATATTGCTTGATTACTGACGTTAAATGCACGGCCATTTTAAGGCTCTTGATGCATTCTGCCAAATTGCCCTGCAGAAAAGTTGTAGTGATGACAATTCTAACAGCGTATAGAAGAAAACCTCACAATACTGGTTATTATATTGCATAATTTTTGGCATTTGATAAAGCAAGCTATCTCATCGTTTTATTTGTGTTTAATATATTTGTTATTATTAGTATTACAGATATCTCTCATTTCCCCCTTTATCTGCCTCCTATCCCCCTCCTCCCAGCCCCTTCATATCCCCTGCCCCGTACGTCTTCACTACCCTATTGCACTTGTCTATGGGCTCTGCATATAAGTATATATGTCTTTTGGTTCATCTCTTCTTCATTGTTTTAAATTATACTTATTCAATTATTAGTCAGGCTAAATTTTATTTATACACGTTTCCAAGTTGTGTTATTTGTGCATAGTCTTTATATATTCTTTGTCCATTTTTTTTGTTAGAATACTTTTATTTACTTGTAAGAATAATTTATATATCAAAATTGCATTTTAATTATTTTCAGTGGGCTTTTATTGGATAACCAGGTCTGAAATGCTTTAAGTAATCATATGTGTATATCAATTTTTTTCTCATTTCTTTGCTTTTATGTGACTGGAATAGTTTCATCTCTTCCACTAAAATTGCAAATAACTACTTTGACTATTTGTTGCCAATGATGAAGGCATCGGATTTATACCCCTCAAAAGATTCACAGTCAAGTAAGAAGCAGACAAACAAATACGTTTGTAAGTACTATGCTGTTAGGTTGAAGCCAAGGAACCATGTTGGTCTGCAGGGAATTCCAGGGGTAGGAGGTTGGAGATGGAGCTGTGGTCCAGGGACGAAGACTCTGACCAGATTAGGATGGGATGTGAGATGGGGGGAAGAGGAGTGTTTCAGGCAGGGGACAAAGAACACAAAGCATAGTGCATTACAGTCCTTGAGTAAACTTATGACCCAGGGTATGTGTCAGAAAGAGTAATAGGAGATATGGAAGACAGATGAACTCTAAAAGGTCTTTGTGTCATGCTGCTGAGTGAGCTATATCCTGGCCAATGAGAAGATATATGGCAGAGAAGTGATCTCTGATCACACTTTTATTTTAAAAGGAGATCACTTTTTAAATATATATATTGATTGATTTCAGAGAAGAAGTGAGAGGGAGAGATAGAAATATCAGTGATGAGAGAGGATCATTGATTGTCTGTCTCCTGCATACCCCCCACTGGGGATGAAGCCCACAACCTGGGCATGTGCCCTTGATTGGAATCAAACCCGGGCCCTTCAGTCTGCAAGCCAATGCTTTAGCCACTGAGCCAAACCAGCTTGGGCAAGGAACAAGAAGAGAAACAGTCTTGTTGAAGCGATTTGGCATAAAGATTAAAACATTGAACTCCATCAATGGTATTAGCCCCTTAAAAGAGGAGTTTGTTAGTCTTTAATGAATAGGCAACTGATAACTGTTTGGGAATATATTTGATCAGGAGAGAATAGGGGCGAGGAGAGGAAAGGTGCCTGCCAAGAACAGCTCTCATGGGGGAGCAGCCTGCATTTGGCATCCGACAGGCCTATCTGGCTGTAAGGGCTCTGCTCTTCTAGCAAGATGACTTCAGGCACATTGCTCAAGCTTTCTGTCTGACTTAGCATGTCTTCACATAAGTGAGATGATACTACTACCTTCCTCATGGAGCTGACCTGTGGAAATGTGGAGTCTTGGGCAAGAGAAGTTGTGACCCATAGTGTGACCCCTTCTTATTGTACCCCATCTTCACTAGTCCTATGCTGCAAGGGGCCATGGTAGCATTCATGGGGTGAACACAGTCCTCACTTCCAAGCTCTGTTCAAATCCCCTATTGAGTGGGCCCATGCATACAGGCCAATGCCGTCAGCTCTCCAATGGGGCCATTCGGGCAAGCAATTCTGGGATCCTGTGTATCCAGAGTGCAGTACAGAGGAGGCAAGTTCTCAGGGTGGTTGCTCCTGTTGGCCATGAGGACTCCTCCCCGGGGGGGGGGGGGGGGAGACTGTATCTATAGAAGGGCTAGAAGTCCAGAGGTGGGCCTCTAAAGCATGGGCCCCAGGCACCTGCAGTCCAGGGTGAGGATGCTACTGATATGAAGGAGCCTAGCACGGTCCAGGTCACATTCCAGATTTTTATTGAATACAAATCCTTTCTTTTTTCACTCATCCCTTCCTGCTAGTCCCTTTTTCTAGAATCCAGAAAGTCAAAGTCAGAAGAATCATATCTCCATTCTTAAGATCTCTGCCTCTTACTTAAAACCCTTCTGTTTAAGAGACAAAAACCCATCTTGCATGCAAACATCATCACAGATCAATGTCTGCTCTGGACCCACATACCTATTTCTATCACAGCATTTACCAAACTGTAGGTGAACATTCTTTGTCTGTCTTTCTACTGGGCTGCGAGCTCCTTGAGTACAGAGACATGGTCTTTTATTCTCTGCTATTCTCCCCATGTCTCTCTCAGAGCCTGACTTGGAGTACACACCCAAGACATGTTGGTGAAGTGAATGAACAAATGAATGGATGAAGGGAAGCAGTTCCCCTCCCCATGTTGGAACAGGAGGGAGGTATAAACCTATGGGGACCGTTCCTCTGTGCGTTTTCCATACTCTCTGCCCTGCTACTTTTGGGGAGGAATTGCTGCATATGCAGCTGTTCCACCCACCAAAGACATCTTGGGCATAGAAAGGGGCCTAACTTGTGGTGGGGAAGAACGACAAGATAAAGGCAGATGGGCCATAGAAAAACAAGTGCAGTTGTTTGTCACATACCAGTTCTCATCTCTCACCTTTACTACCAGAGCTCCCACCCCCTCACACCTGGTTTTTCCCAGCACAGTACCTAGGATCAGCATCCCCAGACCATGATCCATCAAGAAAAATAATAATAATCAAAAAGGGAAAAAAGAGAAAGTCCCTATTTCTTCTCTACTCCAGAAGATAGGATGTCTTCAATTCAGAAAGGAAGAATTAGACTTTGCTGTAAAAAATTCTGGAATGTTTCCACCCTGTGGGACTTTAAAGAGTTGCTTTTTTGTTGCAGTGGTGGAGGGAGACGAGTAGGGAACAGTGTGTAGCTGCTTCACAAATATTTGAATTAGTGAATCAGTACATAAAAACACTGTGATGCCCTTCTTCTCAGAGCACTTCCTAAAGAAACTGGTTGAGGAAAGAAGAGCCCCCATTCTGAAATGTGAGGGATCGTGAATAATGAAAAGTCATTTGGCTTCTTGTAAACAGCTATCTTCCTTGTTAACATTCATCTACCAGGCATGGGGGGGGCGGGGGCGGGGGAGCAGTCACAGGCTTCCATCACGAGCCAGGTGAGGGTTGCTGGGTGATATTTCTCCTTCACGTTCAGACTTAGTTACCTCGTGCATCTATGTCAACACTGGGGTTGTTAGCAGTGCTGTCATTTAAACAGCAATTGGAATGCTGCATCAAAAGAACTCATAGTTTTAAAGCTAAAACCTGAATATAATAATTTTGCAAGCACAAACCCTCAGTTAGCCTCTAGGATTGGTACTCACTGTAAGGCCTTCCTCTCCTTTTGATCCTGGTAACCCCTGCTTAGTAGAAGAAGAATAAGAGTCAACATAGGAACTACATAGTTAATCTATGTAATTACAGTAATACTTTAAAAATCACTTCTTGCCTGTGTTCCTGGTGATCCGGGATCTCCAATTTCCCCTTTATTGCCTTTTTTCCCCACATCACCCCGTTCTCCATGCTCTCCCTTTAAAATATAGTGAAAAGAGAAGTTTAGAATGTGAATGTTAAAGCCAAATAATAAAAATTCTGAAATTCTGTTTATTTATAACTACAGATGCCTGATAGGAGAAAATTGGAGCATTTTATTTACACACACACACAAATACACACATACCCACCCCCTCAGGTACCATAATCTAATCATGAACCAGAGCTCTCAAAGTGAGGAGACCTTGAGATACAATTGGCTCAGCTTACTGGCCTCTGGAGACCAACTATTGTATACTTTTACACATGAGTTATCTAGTATCTTCTATATGTTATGCTGTAAGGATTTATCCTTTTATCAGCTAGCTTTTAAGAATGAAGGAAATGAGATTTTATAAAGTAAACGTTTGTAAGTTAGGAAAGGAAATACATAAGGATTTACTTTGAAATGGATTTTTCCCTCTGAAAGTTTGTAAGGAGAAGAGTAACAAGTGTATGAGAGCTCTTCAAGTTCAAGTTAAGCAGTTGAGATTTTTTAAGGTTTGAAATGCTTACCTTCTGGCCAGGGAAGCCACGGCCTGCCGTACCCTTTGGTCCTGGGAAGCCTTGAGGTCCTTGCTCCCCCTACACATAATATGAGAAAGGGATGTTCCTGTTCATTTTTCCTGATAATTTGTAACAACATGAATCTATTTATCTAAATTTAATGCCTTTTAATTTGAAAAATTAAAATGTCTTCATTTCAGGAGTTGTTTTTAAATTTCCCCAGCATATCTTAACATTATCTTCAGCTCCTCTACCTGCCCCTCCACTTAAATCACCCAGGTTTAAAGCGTTTTCATGATGTTGTTCATGACACAGTTATAATCACTAATGAGAAGAGTCATCATATTGATACTGCTTGGATCCTATTTGCAACCTGTACTTAGCTCTAGACCATTATTAGCCACGAGTCTGTGGCAAAGTTCTGAAGGACCATGGGCTCCTGGGATCTGATTTGCTTGCTTACCTTCAGCATCTTTCTCAAAACTATCACACTAGAATCACTGGCATGCTTAATAAAAAGATCAACTAAATGAGAATCAAGAGGGGAGTCAGAGTCAAATATACATTTTGTTATATGCTTGCAAAGGCTTGAGAGCCACACTACTCCAGGAGGCAGCATAGGCTCCAGAAGCCACTCCTGAAAAGGGCCACAGAGCCTTGCTTGGAGATCGCTGTAACTCTTTTTAAATTGAATTTATTGGGTGACATCTACTCTAATAAAAGAGTAATATGCAAATTAACCATCACTCCAAGACACCTAAGCCACACCCACCAGCCAAGCCACGCCCTCAGCCAATCAGAGCAGCTGTATGTAAATTAACCCAGCCAAAATGGAGGCCAGCAGAGCTAGAGCTAGAGCAAACAGGAGGCTTCCATTGCAACTGCCTGCCTAGGCGGGCTGGGCTTCTGCTCAAGGCAACAATGTTTAAATTATAGAAGCCACAAGAGGCTTCGTTGCCTGACTAGGCCTCTGCTCCAGGCAACAAAATTTCAATTATAGAAGATAAATAAACCCTAGAAACCTGATTCCAGCCAGCCTCACTGGGACCTTGGATCAATGGGAGCTGTGGGCAGCCTGAAAACGGCCCTCAGCCCCTCACCCAGGCTGGCCAGGCACACCAGCAGGTGGACATCCCCCTAGGGGCCCCAGACTGCGAGAGGGTACAGGCCGGGCTGAGGGACCCCTCCCCCCCACACCGAGTGCACAAATGTTTGTGCACTGGGCCCCTAGTTGGTTAATAAAATTATATAGGTTTCAGGGGGACAATTCTATAGTACATCATCTGCATGTTGTATTGTGTGCTCTCTATCCAAAGTCAAGTCTCCTTCCATCACCATTTATTCCTTCTTTATTCTACCTCCCCCAACCCCCTTTCACTCTAGTAATCACCATACTGTTGAAGAACAGTGTGACTTTAAGTATCAGTATTCCTGAGCCTCCTTTTCTAGCTCATGCAGGAGCTTTCAATCTTTTAAAGTCAATAAAATCCTTTTTTTTAAATGTTATAATGAAATATTGCAGACACACCCAATTCACAGGGGAAAAGCTAAACATTCATCTACATACCATTATATTAAAAAATGAAATTGTACAGGTACTCTTGAAACCTCCATGTATCCAGTCTCATTTCCCAAAGGAGAGAGAAAACCTGTCTGTGAAATTTATATGTATCACTCTACATACAGACAAGTTGGCCAACCCACAGAATGGTATGAAGAACAGTGGAAGGATACCTTCCTGAGAGTCTCCCATTCTCTTTTCTAATTAAAGAAAAAAAATTTAAGTATAAAAAAGATATTCCCTTAACAAAGATGTATCAGTAAATGATACTTTGGTGTAGTTTTCTCAGGTTGTGTGTGTGTGTGTGTGTGTAGGTGACCGAGGACTTCTTCATTCAACCATGTACCTGGTTAAAACATAGTTTGGGGTTGTCAAGGGGATGCATGAGGCCACTGGTTGAGGGGTCAAGAGGGTTCCTAGCCAAGTGTAGGGGAGACTAGAGGTTCATGGGAAAACACTAAAAGGAAACCTATGGCTTGGCTTTGTCCCCACCCCAAAGGTCAAAATAGTGTGACAGTCACAGGAGCTGGGATGGTTGTGCGATGGTGAATTTTCACTGGGAATTATATATTTAACCAAAGTGGGTCCAGAAAGGAATCAATTCTCTCTGACAATTATTCAGCATAATTATTTATTTTACAATCTTTCAGATTCCTACAGTAGCTGATATGGAAAATGTTCAATAAATGTTTATGACTAGCTGCTTTTAAGAAATGACACAACTTCCTAACAAAGTTTAATTGAGGTGCCTCTAGAGGAAAACCTCCCAGTAGCCAATTATCATGTTAAGATCAGCATCATGTTCAGGAACTTATTTTGCATTACGTCATAGTATAGACATTTTATATATAACTAGAGGTCCGGTGCATGAAAATTCAAGCACTTGGGGGGGGGTGTCCCTTGGGCCAGCCTGTGCCCTCTCACAGTCCAGGACCCCTTAGGGATGTTCACCTGACAGCTTAGGCCCACTCCCCAGGGGATCAGGCCTAAGCTGGAAGTCAGACAACCTTCTGGCAGCCTAGGAACCCTTGGGGAATGTCCAACTGATGGCTTAGGCCCGCTCCCTGTAGGACAGCTGTCAGCCAGGCTTGTGACTGAGCTGAGCTCCCACTGTGGGAGTGCACTGATCACCAGGGAGCAGCTCCTGCATTAAGCATCTCCCCCCTGGTGGTCAGTGCACATCATAGCGACCAGTCATTCCTGGTCATTCCACAGTGAGGGTCAATTTGCATATTACCCTTTTATTATATAGGAGGATTGTGAACACTGCAACTATTCTAGGCAGCTGGTTTCCCTATAATAGAGGCCTTTTCTCTGCTATTTAATCACCAGTTTACCTTCAAAATACTTATAGGCTTTCTATAATTTTCAGAGTAGACTCTCTAGCTAAAAGCCTTTAGCAATTAAGTCCATGCCTCAGCTCTGCAGAGGTGAATGCTATCCAATCAGATTTTTTTCCTTACAAGGGTCAGGAAAATGACATACAATGATTTCTGCATGAGTCAGAAGCAACTGCAGGAAATAACCTGTCTATCTGAAGGTATAATTACATCTAAATGTCAGCCAGCTTCTTACTCTTGGATCTGTCCTGTTTAAAGACACAATCTTTTTAATTTTTCATATGATCACCTGTTCTCTGGGAGAGAACTTTCCAAGGAGAATGCCCAACTACTTGATTATTTTAATAGATTTTTTTCATTATTGATATGTCAGGAAATAATAGTTTTTCTTTCCAAATGTTTTCTCAGTAAGGTAAAATTCACAGATGATCAAAAAATATAAAATAGATGTCTGTCTTCTAGTTAGGAGGTAGAAAACCAGAAATAGGCCGCTTTCATTCTTAAAATAATAGAAAATGCTAACCAATCTATGAAATCACAACTTTCTGTAAGTCTGTCATAGAGCTGTGTTTGTAAGGCAACCAACTAACTCAAAATCTAAGGACACAGTCTCCTCCAGGGAGAGGTAGGACACTGCCACTCATTTCCTGCTGGAAACACCAGCTGTCACACACCCCGCTAAGACGAATGCAACTAACATTTTTAACAAATCTCTAAAGGCTGAGTGTGGCTAGTGTAAAAGGGCAGAACCCCTGAGAGCTTCAGGCACAAGGGAAATTCATATCCCCTCACAGACTTTTCTCTGGGGAACTCACCAATGCTCAGGAGAAAGACTGAGGCAGGGCAGGTCCTGAAGCTCCCATTGGTGCAGATGGAGTGGAGGGCAGCAGCTGCCCTCCAGGGAAAGGCATAAAGCTCTCTATGCAACAAAAATCTTAAGCTGCTGGGGTAAGCATAGCAAACACTGTCATTTTCAGGGCACAGATGACAACCCTTGGCAGCTGGGAGAAGGAATAGAATAAAACCTGCAGATATGCATCCTAGGCCCAGTCTTTTAGAGATGGCTTGGGGAGGATCAGGAAACGATTCTCAGCCCAGACCATTAGAGGCCTCCTAAGCATTTGCTGGAACTCATGGAACTGTATTTACTTAAAAGGATGCATTTTCTGTATGTAATCGTTTGCTAAAAAATGAATTTTTTTTAATTAAAAAGAATTAACAGAACACTTGGCAAACTGAATAAGGTCTATGGATTAACTAGCGATAGATCAGCACAGTCATGCACCACTAAGCAATGTTTCAGTCAATGATGGACAGCATATTTGGTGGTGGTCCCCTAAGATTCTAATGGAGCTGAATTTCCTATAAGAAACGGAAGGATATGTTGTTCAGGAGGACTTTTTTCTCTCTTGGGAGCAATATCTGTGGGGTTTGGCAGTAGATTTCCTCACACTCACTGCACCTTAGTTTTGGGTGCACAGATTACGTCCCAAGCAGTCAGCCACTGACTCATTTCGGTGTGAGGAGCCCGTCCTCCCAGCACTTACCACTCACTCACTGACTCACCCAGAGCAGCTTCCAGTCCAGCAAGCTACACTCACGTTAAGAGTCCTATATAGGTGCCTTTTTATCCTATTTATATGGGACTTTTTTATATATAGATGTTTTGATACATAAATACTTACCAATGTGTTATAATTACCTATAGTATACAGTACAGTAATGTGCTGTACAGGTTTGCAGCCTAGGAGCAATCGGCTATGCCATGTAGCCTAGATGTATAGTAGGCTATACCATCTAGGTTTCTGTAAGTGCACTCTGTGGTACTCCCACAATGTTATAATCACCCAATGATACATATCTCAGAACACATACCCGTCATTAAGCAATACACAACTGTAATAATTTTCTGATGATTTTAATTTTACTGTGTTACATAAAAGAACATGCTTATTGTATAAAAAGTACTAAAGTATTTAGGGTTAAAGAGATATCATATCTGCAACTTACTCTCGGGTGTTTCAGAGAAATAATAATTATGTGTTTACATTTGCACACACAGAGTTTGATAAAGTAAATGTGGTATGTTAACATTTAGGAAATACGGATAAAGGGTGTATGGGAATTAATTTTTTGTACTATCTTTGCAAGTTTTTTAAGTCTGAAGTTATCCTATACTAGAGGCCCGGTGCATGAAATTTGTGTACGGGGAGGTGGGAGAGAGGGAGGGCAGGTGGGGTGGTCCCTCAGCCCAAACTACACCCTCTCCAATTCAATTTGGGAGCCCTCAGGAGATGTGCTACTGAGGGCTTGGGCCCACTTCATGTGGTTCTCTGCTCTCTGTGGGGCCTGTCTGCTCCACACCATGGGGATGGGCAAGCAGGCCCTGCTGGGTGCTGCCTGCAGGTCCTGATTGCCTGCTCCCTCGTCACCATAACTACTGCCCAGCAGGCCCTGCTGGGCGCTGCCTGCAGGTCCCGATTGCTTGCTCCCCCATCGCCACAGCCACAGCTCAGCAGACCCTGCTGTGTGCTGCCTGCTGGCACCACCACTTATCTGTTCGCTGGTCACTGTGGCGACCTCCCAGCAGGCTCTGCTGGGTGCTGCCTGTGGATCCAATTGCCAGCTCCCCTGTCGCCACCACCACTGCCAGGCAGACCCTGCTCAGTGCTGCCTGCAGGCCTAATTGCCTCCTGGGCTCATGTTGCGGGGGTGACAGTGCCGGCATCCTCCCAGCCACCATGGGCATGGTCATCTTTGTTGTGGAGTGACAACTAATTTATATATTACTCTTTTATTAGATAGGATAATAAAAGGCTAATATGTAAATAGACCAACAGCGGAACAACTGGTTGTATGACATGCACTGACCACCAGAGGGCAGATGCTCAATGCAGGAACTGTTCTCTGATGGTCAGTATGCTTTCCACAGCAGGAGTGCCGATCAGATCAAAGCCAGGTTCATGGCTGGTTTGTGCAGCAGGACCAGCCTAAGCTGTCAGTCAGACATCCCCCAAAGGCTCCCAGACTGTGAGAGGGCGCAGGTCAGACTGAAGAACCGCCCTCCCTCCTCACCCCAGTGCACAATTTTTATGCACTGGGCCTCTAGTTTTAAAATAAAAGTTAAAAATTAAAATAGCCCTGGCTGAGTGGGCTAAGTTGATTGGAGTTGTCCCATAAACCAAATAAATAATAAATAGATAGATAGATAGATAGATAGATAAAGGATGAGGGTTCAATTGCTAGTCAAGGCACATATCTAGACTATGGGTTTGATCCCTGGCCAGGGTGTGTACAAGAAGCAACTGATTAATGTTTCTCTCTTTTTCCCTTCCTTTCTCTCTGAAATCAATATCCTCAGGTGAGGATTAAAATAACATATAAAATAAATGAATAAATGCACAGAATGATTGCAAAAATATAACATCTATCAATGCTAGAGGAGGTAAAACATATGAGTATATGGGTATTTTACCAACCCAAAGTTTGGGAACCCATAGGCTGAAAGAATACCAAGAGACTAAAGCAAAGACACAGTTGTAGGGTTCTCCCTACATGAAGACAAACTTCTGCTCTTTGAATTCAGGAGACCCACAAGGTTGCCAGAAACCTGTTGCTCCAGAACTTATACTCATACCAACATCAGTTCAACCATTTAAACCACCAGTAGCATTGCCTCACTTGGACACAGCCAGTTTATAAGCTTGATATTGGTTAACTTCCAACATCCTGTGACTTTATCTGTGGGGATGATATAAAAGCTAATCGAGAGTGGGACATCAGGGCTGCACAGCCCAAAAGGGGGCCCTCAGCTACCACTTTCCCTTCCTGTTTGAGTTAATGCCTATGAAGTACTCTTTGTCATCTCATCCTATCTAAATAAAAGAGTAATATGCAAATTAGGCATCACTCCATCACAAAGATGACCACCCCCATAGCCACAAGATGGCAGCGCCCATAGCCATATCCTATCTAATAAGAGAAATATGCAAATTAAGCATCACTCTGTGACAAAATGGCCACCCCCATAGCCACAAGATGGCCGCCCCCATAGCCACAAGATGGCTTCTCCCATCGCCACAAGATAGTGGCGCCCAGTACAGCTCAGCCCTGCCACTGAAGGGGTCAGGCCTGTTAGCCAGCCAGGTGGCGGGGGAAGTGGGTTGCCTGAGGGGTGGAACAGACAATCAGAGGCCTCAGGCATGAGCAAGGGTGGAGCTGGCGATCGGAGGGCAGGGGTACACCTGGTGATCAGACGGGTATGACGATGCCCTACCCAGGCATAAGGCCTGGGCCAGAGGCTTCAGGCCTGGGCAGGGGCAAGGCCAGAGATTGCAGGGGCCTGGGCTTCACAGAGCCAGCAATCAGAGGGGCAGGGGTGGATCCTGTGATCACAGGGGTCTGGGCACTGGTGGAGCTGGCAAAGCAGGGATTTAGGGGTCCCCTGCCCAGGCCTGCAGCCTCAGCCAGAGGTTACAGGCCTGGGCAGGGGTGGAGCTAGGATTGGAGGGACAGGGGTGGAGCTGGTGATCAGAGGGAACTACAGAGGAAACACCTTTTCTTACCACTCATTGGCTAAGCTCCCTGTATGCCACTGGTAATATTCTTAGTAACTTGGGTAATAAGAATCCAAAAAGGCCATCTAGGGTTTTTCCACCACACTCCTAGAGAAAAAATATGAAGGTTCACTGCTGGAGGGCTAAGAAATGTTATATCCTGCCCTAGCCAGTTTGGCTCAGTGCATAATGCCTCGGCCTGCCAACTGCAGGGTCTGGATTCAATTCTGACCAAGGGCATGTACCTAGGTTGCAGGATCCTCCCTGGCCAGAGCCCAGGTCAGGGAATATGCAAGAGGCAACCAATCAAAGTGTTCCTCTCACTTTGATGTTTCTCTCTGTTTTTCCCTTCTCTTCCACATTCTCTAAAAATCAATGGAAACATGTCCTCAGGTGAGGATAAAAAAAGAAAGAAAGAAAGGAATGTCATATCCTATGAAAGACAATCTTGAAAATACCTAAAGAAAGTTGTCATTTCTTCATGGTGAAGGGACTTGAAGTCCGTGTTGATGAAAACACCTTGGTGGCTGTGGTAATTGGCAGTGGCTGCAGCAGCGGGGTGATAGGGCTGGTGGCTTACCCTGGTTAGCCTGGTCACCACCCACAAAGGGAGGCCAGATTGCGGCTTAGACCCGCTCCCCAAGGGGATCAGGGAGCGGGCCTAAACCGTCAGTAGTACACCCCCTGAGGGCTCCCATTATGAGAGAGGGGGCAGGCTGGGCTGAAGAACCTTTCCCTCAGTGCGCAAATTTCGTGCACTGGGCCCCTAGAAGGTAATAATAGAGAGAATTATTTAGAACATAGAGACAACTCATTGCACATTTACAGGAAAGTTGTAGGAATCTACAATTGGGGAAAATTTTTATGATGTCTTCTAGGATTACAGCACTTGCTTCTTGGCTCAGCCTAAAATGTGGATGATAAGAAATAAAACCCAACTATGGTACCTAAATGAGATTTTGACCCAAACTTGGGCTCACTTCAGTGAAAATACTTCACCATTCTATTTTTTATATATCTTCACACCCTTTTCCTTTTGCCATTGATCTGCTTTCTGCTTTATTACTTTTCTTTTCTTGCTAAAAGAAAAAGGGCTAAAGTCAAAATTAGAAAAGTTATCTCCAGTATTTCCAGCTCAGCCAGAAGCCTGGGTTTCTTCTCCATCAAGATTTATGGTCTTGTCTGAGAAATTGCAGAGGCCTGGTTACTTACTGAAAACAAAGGAAACTTCTGACTAACCTTCAGTCATAGGTCAGCTGGAACATTCTAGGTGGTGCGCTCTTGCAGTAGAAGCTATGAGATGAGGAAGCATTTTACTTTTTGTTTGCAGGATGCAATTGTGCAACCATATTAAATGTCTAAACTAATCCTATCATTTAGTGTCTCCCAAGACATCTAGAATAAATCAATTTACCATTCTTTCTTCAGCCTCTCCTCTTGTTTGCCTTTCTTTGTTTCTTATGGTGATTAGTATTGCTAATTAGAAGCCAGGGGAATTATAAAGCTTGAAAGTGGGAAGTCAACAGTTATCCAGTCAGCCTGCTGCCAGCTTGAAGAAAGAAGCCAGTGTTGTACTAAGATGTTGATTCAGTGGGTAAATGGTATTTAGCAAATCTCAGTGACCTTCCTTGAGCAGTCACAGTATTTGGCCTGGAATCCAGGAACCATTCGGTATTGAAAGGGATTATTTTTTTATGCTTCGTGGGCACAGCTCATTCACTTTAAAAGGAAAATGGCATTTTCCAAGTGGCCTGTGGAGTACACATCATTGTACACATAGACGATGCTGACCCAGAGACCCTTAGAACAACTAGGTGGTCTGGCATTTTGGACTTTATCTCCTCCTGAAGTCATGATCATAATAATCTCCTCTCGTAACTATCAACTGCCACGTATTGTGTGCTGATGTGTGAAGGACTGAGCCAGGTAATAGCAGAGCTAGACATATTCTTATTCAATTTCTACAGGAACCCTGGAAGAAAGTATATAAATGATAAAGCTGAGGCTTTGGCAGTTCTCTCCAGTCGCCTTGAATTGTAGCTGATTTCACAGCCATGCTTTGAACAGTAATCCTCTCTTCCAAATGCAAAGTTGCCAGTTCCCCCAAAGGCTCTGCTGATTTTATTTCTCACTTCTACCTTGCCCTAGAGTGGACGCCAGGCAGTTTCCTCATCTCTAACCTGAAAATCAATCAAGAGCTTCCAGTTTCCTAAAATCCTTTACTTTGTGGAATTGAGTTCTTCTAACCTAATATCCCGTTTTGATAGGTTAATATTCCACTAATGGGGACAAAGCCAGACTAATGCTTGTCCAGTCAATCAGCCTAATCGAGTGATTTGGACATGGCCATCTCTGGGGACATTATCCAGCACTGACAGTATGTTTTTTTTTAATCTATTGATGAGAAGAGTAAGAAACTTGTTATATGTTCTGTAATTTACCTTAATGCTTCAGTTTGACAGTATCATTAATATGTGTATGTGCACAAGTTAATTTAATTTACACTCTAAGAGGACTGACTTAACATTTGAAGTACCATAATCAATGGTCTACATTTCAAAGACATGTGCTTCAACTATTACTATCTCAATTTGCTCCAGAGGGACGATAAAAACAATTTATCCTTGGGGAAATAAGGGGGATTCAAGACATGCGAGGGTAGAAACGTGCAGGTACCTCACCTCTTGTGTGAAAGGGGTGGGCCCACCACACAGATAGTTGCGGTAGAGCAGCCTAAATTCGACAACTCATTCAGAATAGGTGCCTCCTGTTCTCAGCCCATCATGAAGAGTCCCTTCGCCTGACCTGACCGAAAGGTTAACTGGTCCCAGTATGAGAACATAGTTATATTTGCCTCAGAGCAATCATTTTATGCAAAGTGCTTGTCAGAGTGCTTAAAAAGACGGAGACTGGGAACTTGGACCAAACTTTCACTACATGTGTTTTTGGTATGCATGTAAGAAAGTAGCTGAATGTAGGGTAAAATTCTGCCTGTCACTTGCTTTAAAGAAAACATGCCACCTAATAGCCAGGTTTTCTAGGAGGTGACAGGTAGCTCCTACTGACTTTTAATCTTCAGAAGCTACTGATGGCACGAAAAAGAATCTGGAAAATTGTAAATGTCCAAATTGGCCCAGCTTAGCTCACAGCGGTCATAGCCAAATATGCTCTATTTGGGCATATTTTCCCCTATCGTTTTTCTTAAACGTTTAGTTCATTTTTCTGTTTACATCTACTTCAGATAATAAACTGATTGAGCAAGTAGCATACAAATATTTGTAAATATTTGTAAATAATCTCAGCAGCAAAGCCACCTCGTGGACTATTTGATTGCCTCGTGGACACGTGCTCACTGTTACAATTTGTGCTCCAACTCACAGATTTCAGTCCTGTTGTCTGATAATAAAATGATCCTTAGTAGCATACATGCTAGAATGAGATACATTGATAGATCACAGTGCAAAGACTGGCATGGCTTCCAGGGACTTTACCAGTGGATTCAGTTGTATAAATCTTGTCCCTCTCTTTGGCCTAAATAGCCTTCTGTAAAACCCATCAAATTTTACAAATATCTTGCATGGCGTTTGAATATGCTTGCATCACAAATGCTAAATAGAAAGTGACAAGGTTGGCTTTATGGCAGCTGCCTCTGCTAGAGACAGGAGAAGGCTCCCTTTGCTGGCCAGCTGTACATTGCAGTCTTATCCCAGTCCCTCAGCTCCAGGCCTAACTTATTATATCTGCTTTCTAACCTTGTTAGCCATTTAAGAACCAAATCTATCAGATACAGAAATTCCATGCAGCCACATCTACTTCTCTCCCTGGCTTTCCCTCTTTCACTCACATCTGTCTTCCAGGCCTGGAATTTTGTGTTCTGACCTTGTCTTTTCTCCCTGAGTACCCTCACTGCCAAGTCCCAGCCACTGAACCCATCCAAGGGGCCCTCCCTGAATGGCCTTGCCCGGCCAAGAGCAATGCCCCTGTATCAAGCCCACCTCTCCTGTAGGTATGGATGCTCATGTTCTTCCTGTCCTATTTGTCTTAAACTCCCTAGGAAGAGGCTCTTTGTCTTATTTCTCTTTCTACCTCCTGAGGTTCCTATTTCAGGGCCCTGCATATCATATGGAGCTAGAGAGAGTAGATGTGGAGGCTGACTGTCATTTTAACAGAAGTTCCCTACAGACAATGCACCCTAAACACAGTCTCATTTAACCTCACAAACCCCCAAAGGTACAGAGGTGCTTCTCTGGTTCACACAAGACAAATTTTATGATAAGCTTTTTTGGGATTCATGTGGAAAAGAGGTAACAGAATAGAGACGCTTGGGAAAGTGCCGGTCGAGATTTTATGATGTGGGTCCACTGAGGGAGGAACTTGTAATCAGGTGCTCTGGCCTGGAGCCTGGAGCTGAACCCAGGTCCACTTTATTAACAGCTCCCGTGGCACTGGCCTCAGAGACCACTGCACAAAGCAGGTAGAGGCTTTACCCCCAGTTAGGAAACGGCTGTGACTCATTTAAGAAGCGTTCTGCTGGCTGCATTGCCACAAGGGTGCGAGGATAGTGTGTGGTGCTGACCTGCCAGGCCAAAGCTGCTACCACAGTGTCAGGAACAAGGCTCCCTGCTTCAGAGACTCCGAGCACAATATTCAATCCCTGTGTACAGATTCGCTGAATGAAAGGATTCTATGAAATGTTGTATGCTTTTCAAATTACTCTTTTCCTTCCCATACATCAGCTCATCAACACACAAGAATGAACCCCAAGGGCAGTGAAAGGCAAAGCCTCCTCTCTCTGACTTAATTGACTGAAAAATGGCCCCCACATCTGGAATCTGTAAATGTTATTTTATACAGAAAAAAAACCCTATAAATTCCAAATATGACAAGCGTCCTTGGACTTGTAGCCGAATGGAAGATTCCAATTAGAATTACCCAGGCGTGGGTGTTCACAGACTTGAGAAACACCTTGAAGGAATGTATGGTGGGAGTCTTTAGTTACAATGGACAGGAGAGTACAACAGACAGCCATATCCATAAGCAGAATGCAGCAGTTCCCGCTGTCACAATGCATGTGTCTCAACTGTCACACATTGAGGTCTGAAGGCTGAGGAAAGGCAAACTGGGTTAGGCTACATGCTACATGTTCAATTATATCAAAAAGAATATTCCATTGTGACACTCAGCCAGGTCTTCCCTTAGGCCTAAGTTACTTCCTGTTAGTAGATTTGGTGAGGCCTAATAACTTGTGAAGTGCAACCAAAGAACAGACCACAGGGTGGGTTGCTCTCACCTTTCATCCTAGGCTCTCCTTCAACCATACTAGTGACCTCCCACCCACTGTAAGCAGAGCGCCTGCTGTGCCCACACTCTTCCGGTCAGGCCCCCAGCCATCCGGATACTTTGTCTGCTGCCTCTCCCACGTAGAAATTCAGGGGACATGATTGACACTGACATCTAGAAGCCATAATGAAAATATATTGCTTTTTCAGTTCTTGTATTTGAGATGTGAATTACAAGATATATACCTCTGTGCTGTTCTTGTTTTATCAACTGTCAAAAAGGATTATCACTATGAAGGGACTGTAGCAATCTATAAACTTCTCTATCAGGAATTAAAAGCACAAAAAGGACTCACAAGTAATTGCCCTCTCAGAGGATGCCTTTCTCCAGAATTCACAGCATTAGCTCTTCTATGGGTCTCTTTCTGGATATGCTATGAGGATTAAAGAAGTAATATTTATAAAATTCTAGGGCTTCCTTAAATACAAGTGCAATAGGCTTATTTCCCTTAGCACAATGTCCTCTAGGTTGATCCACGTTCTCCCATATAGCAGAATGTCCTTCTTTTGAGGAGCTGGATAATATTCTATTGTGTGTATTTACCACATTTTCTTAATCCACTCATCCCTAGATGTGGACAACTAGGTTGTTTCCACATCTTGGCTGTTGTGAATAGTGCTGAGTGAACATAGTGGTGCCAAGTGAGATCAGCCAGTCATAGGACAACTAATACTACATGACTGCACTCAGGTGAGATAGCTAAAGTAGTCAAACTCACAGAAGCAGAGTAGAATGAGGTTGGAGGGAGCAATAAGAAGTTGTTCAGCGGGTATAATGTATTAGTTATGCAAGACAAGTAAGCTCTAGAGATTTTCTGAACAACCTAATGCCTCCAGTGGACAATACTGTGTTGTACACTAAGTGGGTAGATCTCATGTTAAGTGTTTTTACCACAATAAAAAATAAAAACAATAGTTGAAAATAATGCATTTGTTTTTTTAAAAAAGGAAATGATACATATATTCAAGTATATTTTTAATAAAATAAAGAAATTTAATTTTTAAAAGCTGGGGAAAATAAAAGTGTAGTAAAGTCTTATCACTAATAGTTTCTATAGGCAGTCCTCAACCTCAGGCACTTATATGCCATTTTCCTTTCTCATGGCTTCCAACTTAACACTATAGGAACTGTTCCTCACAATTCAAATGCTCGTTCAGAGCACTCATAACGGAAACTTTCCTCTTGATTTTTCCTGCAACACCCTTTTAGACTGTCTTCACAAACTGCGTAACGACATTAGGAGTTGGGCTTGACATACTATTTAACACACAGATGTAGTTGGCATTTCTGAGGCAAAAAAAAACCAGATTGAAAAAATGTAAAAAGATGCACAAAGTTACAGTCTCCTATAAAAACATACCTTTAAGAAAATTCAGTTATTAACAAAGTTAACTCGGGTTTTAATTGCATCATACTTGCTTCAAGCAAGAAAACATGAGTTAAAATTTAATAGTTAAAGAGACACATATATGTATATTGAAATAGTATTTATAATTTTTATAAGCCTAGACTCACGTTCAAAATAAAGTAGAAAACCACATCAAAGGATTAGTAGCAGCAGAAAAATTCACAGGTAGGCAGATTTCAGTTCTATATAAAGAAGGAAAGTCTACCAATTATAGCTAAAGAGTAAGCTTTTCCAAACACCGTGAAACGGAAACACTGCTACAAGTGTAGGAACTACAAGAATGTTCTCTGCAGCATTATTTAAGGAAGGGAAATATATAAATTATGATATGTCCACATTATGGATTACTACATGGCTGTTAAAAACATAGTACATTTTTTATATATTGATTTGGAGGGCTATTCATGCTCTATTAACTGGAGGTCGAGTGGGGTGGGAAGTTGGGGAAATTCTGCATAGAATGATTTTGAAGGCTGTCATGCTGTATGTGTGCATATTTACACATCTATCGAAAATATAAAAGCTACACACCACACTTCAAATAGGGACAACCTCTAAAGGGTAGGACCGAAGGAGAGAGGAGAATTTCACAACTTTGCATGGTTATAAGGTATTTAGATGTAATACAAGTATGCATGATTTTCATTTTAAAAAGTAACAGAGCTTCTTTAATTTCTTACAAGGTTATTAAAAAACATACACAAAAGGAAAAAAGCTTCCATTCCATGGAGTGTCCACAGAGAGTCTGGATGGCCAGATGCCCATGAGAATATTGTAGAACAGACTCTTGTGTTGGATGGGAGAGGTGTTAGTAGAAGCCCCTTCTCATTCAAAAGCTCAAGGGCATGCCTCTAGGAACTCCTTTTTCTTTGGCATCTGAATATTTTTCTTGTTTACTAAATCTTTCCCATCAGCCTACATGATGCCATAATGTATTCTATCTTAAATAAAAACTCCCTTAATCTCACCTATCATTCCATTTTTCTATTTCCATGTTCTCCTTTTCAAAAGAGCTTCCTGCATGCTCTGTCTTCACTTCCTTTCTCACTATGAACTCTTATTAAAATATTCTATTTTAAAATAATTTTAAACTCACAGAATAGCAATAATATAAACATTTCCCATAGTTCTTTCACCCAGACCCATCAATTGTTAAGACTTTTTCATAGGTTTTATTCTGTTGATGTGAATGTGTGTGTGTGCGCGCGCATAGCTCTTGTCAAGGTCACCAATGACTTTCATGATGTCAGGTCTAATTATCACTTTTCAGCTCTCCTCTAATCAGCAGCATTGAAAGTAATAGACTGTGCCTTCCTCCTTCAAACACTTTCTTCCCTTAGCTTCTAGGAACCACTTCTTGGTTCTCCATCCCACTGGCTACTACTTCCAAGACTCCTTTGCTATGGCCTCTTTTATTATAAAATCTTCCAAATGGAGAGGGCCAGGTCCCAGTCTTTGGATCTCTTTTGTTCTGTCTACATTCACTCCCCACATGTTCTCATCCACAATAAAACTTTAAATACTATCTATATATTGTTAAATTTATATCTCCCATTCTCTAGATTTCTGTTCCCAAGTTCCTACTTGATAGCTTTACTGAAGGTTTAGCTTTACACTGTCCAAATCTAAATTTCAGATTATGTACTGATTTCTTGCACACCTAACCCATCCCCCATTTTCCTTTAGACTTCCCCATCTCAGAAAATGGCAACTCCATCCTTCTAGTTGTTTAGCCCAAAAATCCTAGTATCTAAACTCCTTCATCAAACATCTGACATCCAATTCAGAATCCAACCACCCTTTACTATTTCCACCATTTTCATTCTGGGCTAAACCATCACCATCTCCCACCTGCACTTTGGCAATAGCTTTCTATGTCAACTTTTTTAAAACATATTTTTATTCATTTCAGAGAAAAAGGGAGAGGGAGAGAGATAGGAACATCAATGATGAGAGAGAATCATTGATTGGCTGCCTCCTACACGCACCCCACTGGGGATCGATCCCACAACCCAAGCACTTGATATGGCTAGAATCAAACCTGGAACCCTTCAGTCTGCAGACTGATGCTCTATCCACTGAGACAAACAAGCCAGGGATATGTCAACTTTTTATTTGCCTTTGTACCCCCATAGTCTACTTGCTACATACTGCCAGAACCATCCTTTTAAAACTTATGTCAGGTTACTTCTTTATACAAAGCCCTTTCACCTGATGACTCACTGTATTCTTCAAGTATACCAAATCCCTAATTAAGTACCACCAAATTTTTTGCTAACCACTTCCTGAGCTTCTATCCCACTTTTCAACATGTAGCATGAAATATCAAGAGCGAGGAATGTAGAATAGTACAATGAAGGCCTTGGGGGTGAGTGGCGGGAGGAACTGTGGTAGGGTGAAGGGGGTCAGTGGGGAAAAAAGGGGACATCTGTAATATTTTCAACAATAAAGATAATTTTATTAAAGGACAAAGAATATAGCCAATAAGTGAGAATTTTTGACAAAGAAAGTGAAAGCAGGTGGTAAAGGGATTCTCCCAGTGGAAGAAGCATTGCCCAGAATCTTTTGTTCCTTTAATTCATACTTTAGAATCTACCATCAACACAGCTGGTTATTCTGGGAAACTTTTTTACATTGGCTGATTTTATTTAGTTCCAGTTTATGATTTCATTAGCAAAGTAATCAGGATTAAACATAAGGACAGTTTGCTTCTTGCCAGGGCTGGTTGCAATGACATTATCTTATGCAATGAGAAGTGGTAAATTATAAATACACTAGAGGTCTGGTGCACAAAATTCGAGCACAGGTAGGGTCCCTAGGCCTGGCCAGCAATCAGGGCTGATCAGGTTCCCCACCTCCTGGCCTTCTTGCCTCCTCCTTCCCTCGCCACCAGCGCACCGTGGCTGGTCGCCCGCCATGTTTCTCACTGTCCCCTGGTGGTCAGCTCACATCATAGCAAGCAATTGAACTCCCAGTCTTCCAGTGGAACTCCTGAGGGGACAATCTGGATATTCCATGGCTCAGAAGCAATGGGATAATATTGATTTGGGATATATGGACTCAGTCTTACTGGTTCCAAGTTCCATGAGATACACCACTTTATCCAATACTTTCAACATAGATATTCCACTACTCAGGTCATATGTGAGAGAATGTGTGTAGCAGATGTCTCAGATGGAAAGCAAATTGCTTTATAAAGATGTTTAGATAATCAAACTATGTAGACTTATAGCTTTCACTCAGAGTAAAATCAGGTCGAAATATTACACAAAGCTATCTTATCCTTTACAAGGTAAAGAACCAATAGACTCAACCCACAGCTCCCTGTTTTCTCCTCCTCCACTGTATGTTTGATTTTATTTTTTTACTAACTGGATCTAAAGGAATGCAAATGGAAACTCCACAGAATCTAATCTCCATGTATAGGTGCTTTAGCCATTATAATCACTTCTATCCCCAGCACTTAGCACTGTGCCCAGCACATGGTAGTTGCTGACTAATATTTGTTGAATGAATGCTCTAGAAGATAGTAAATACTAAATAAATGAATCCTATCTATCGGACGCATTCATTTTTATTGGATACCAAACACATGCAAAGCATATGTTAGGTTCACAGGAAACGAAAAGTTAACATAAGACATCTGCTAATCTCATGTATCTCACACAGTTCAGTATTTAGATAAGAAAGCAAACATTTATAATACCACATGCAAAGGTCTATGAAAGGAGTTATTCTTCAGTGTGCAATGAAAGCACAAAAGAAACACAGGTTTAAGGAGACAGGGAAGGCTTCTGGAGGAAACCTACGTAATATGAGCCCTGACCTATGAGTAAGAGGGAACCGGTGGAAGTGGGGGGGGGGGGTGGCGGTGAGAAGGACTTATCCGAGAAGAGGGAACAGCATAGGCTAAAGCACCAGGGTCAGGAAACTCAGCTTTCAGAGGAAACTGAAAGACTTTCAGAATGACTGAATTGTTGAGAGCAGAGGGGTTGAGAAGGTGTCCAGATCAAGTGGGGCCTTGCTAATTTTTGAAGCTGCTCTCTTTGGGTGCATTTAAAGACACTTTAGATGTATTTTCTCAACATAAAAACATATAAAGTTTTTCTAAATTATCAAGTAGATTTTCTGAAATATATTTACATCCACACCTTTACTATCGATGAGGGTTTAGCTTATTAAGAAGTAGATACCAGAAAGTTTTCTAATGGCTAATAGAAGGCAGACACTTCTTTTATCGGACTTTGGCAGTCAAGTCAGGTAATAACAAGTGGTACCTTTGTCATATATGTCTGTCGTAAACCACATAATTTCACCTATAATGTCCCAACATATACTTATCATAGATTGAGGAGAGGCTAAAAGGAGAAAGGCAAAAAGAGAGAGGAAAATTCCACCTTTGTTTTCTCCAAATGCATAATGAAAACTGTATCTAGGGTCAGGATTTTTTATTTATGTGTTACAGTCCAGATATAGAATATAGTTCAGTATGGTTCAATAGCTTGTAATTCACTGGGTAGACCTGCAATCAGATTTATGTATCTGGCATCAATTTTGTCAGAGTGTTTTCTATTATATGTTTCTGTTTTTAGACACAGGTCACTAGATATAAATCCTTTCCTAGGGAGTTAAATTTATGTGAGCTAGATTATAAAACTTGGATTTTCAAATACCACTTGTAATTGCCTGGATTCCTGAATAGCCTCCTTCGTTCAATGCTGGTCCTCAGCCCAGCAGTCACAGTTATTCTTTTATTTTTTTTAAAATATATTTTATTGATTTTCTACAGAGAGGAAGGGAGAGGGATAGAGAGTTAGAAACATCGATGAGAGAGAAACTTCGATCAGCTGCCTCCTGCACACCTCCTGCTGGGGATGTGTCCGCAACCAAGGTACATGCCCTAGACTGGAATCGAACCTGGGACCCTTTGGTCGCAGGCCAATGCTCTATCCACTGAGCCAAACCAGTTAGGGCCACAGTTATTCTTTTAAAAAGTAAGTCAGACCATATCACACTGTGGGATACAACCCAGAAAATAGCTCTGCACTTTAATCTGAGTAAAAGCCAAAGTCCTTACAAGTGCCTATATGGCTGTCTGGACTGGCCCTCCTCCAACCTCACTGGCGTTACTCCCTGACCTCATCTGCAGCACACAAGGCTCTTTGCTCTTAGGAGAACATGCCTGGTATCCTCCTGCTATCAGATTGCCTTTGCAGGAGCTTCTCTCTCTGCCTGGACTGTTCTTCCCTCAGAAATCCACACAGATCATTCCCTCCCCTCCTCCAAGTCTCTGCTCATATGTTATTGTCTCATGAGGCCTTCCCCCTTAAAATTTCATCATACCCTTACCCTGCTCTCCTGTTTCAGCCATAGCAGTTTTCATCTTCAAACATATAATATAATGTACCTATTATATTTATTGCCAATTGAATGCAACTTCCATAAAGACAGAAATCTTTGTTTCTTTTGCTCATGATACATCCCAAGCACCTAGAACAGAGCCAGGCATATTTACATATGCTCATTAAATACATAATGAATGAATTGCCAAAATAAAATTTTATATAACTAGCTAAGATTGAGTATCGGGGTCAGTATCCTTAATTTTGAGCAGAAAGAAGTTCTGATTTTAAAACTTAAATATAAACTTATTTTTTGTACAGGTAGAACAAAAACAGATTCTATATTGGAAGACATGTTAGCATTATTCATCACAATCTTGCAGAGTCTGTGTGTACTATCTTTTAAGTATACACACAGCAAGAAAACACAGCAAATGTGTTTACTGTAGGAAATCACCACAGTAAGGTAATTAAAGAAGGAAGGACTGATTGAGGTCCATGGAAGATTTATTTCTTTCTAAAACTGATATAATAATCACAATGGGAGCTACTGACTCATCAGATTTCATTTAAAAACCAACAGAAGCCTGTTGGAGAACTTTCAGCAGACTAACATTCAAATGGATTAAAAATCTGTTTTCCACTTCGAAATTTAAGAGCTACTGTTTAAAGGTATAATTGCACACGCCAGAAGAAGAAAAAGGGCTTATAAAAGCTCATTATCTTTACCCCAATGAATAGGAATTGATAGTGTGTTGGTACTACTCTTTAAATGTTGTCTCTACAAATATGAACTCACAAGAAAATCTTGTCCATTTCCAAGGCTTAAACTTCCTGGTTAAAACCATAAAGTTGTAGAAATCCAACAACTGGGTAGCACTGTGTCTCTCATTTATTTCTAATTTAATTATTAACTTACAAGGACCTTGGAACATGTAATGATAATACTTAATGAGGGGATGGTCTGGTGACAGGCAATGATGGGTTATGTTTCCTTCCCCTTAGCTCTTTTTTAATTTTAATTTTCTTATTTTTCAATTATAGTTGACATTAAATATTATATTAGTTTCAGTTGTACCGCCTCATGGTTAGATATTTATAAAGTTTATGAAGTGATCCCGCTGATAAGTCTAGTACCTACCTAGCAACAAACATAATTATTACAATATTTTTTTCTATATTCCCTATGCTGTCCTTTATATCTCAGAGACTATTTTAATATATTAATATGAGTCTTTAAAAGTAAAACCTAGATCAGCTCAATCAATAATTTTTGTATATATACTCTGATTCCACTAAGCATATAAAAGAAACATCAGATATAATATCCTCTGGTTTATTCATATCCTATAGGTATGTTTACTTTTATAACATTCATTGTGATCCTGCTGTAATGTGGTAATAGTTAATCACAAAGATATACTTTCAAGAAAACCAAATCTAACACTTCTAAGACCTGTTAGGTCAGCCAAGTATACCAACCTGCAAGAATAAGGTACATTGCTACTAAACATTGGAATTTAGGGAAAAAGTTATCATTTCACAAATTTAGAGTTCTCTTAATGATGGAATTTAATACTTGTTTATTGAATTAAATGAATCATTTTGTAGGGTCAACAATATGGTTACAGGTGGAACTTTACCATCATTCACCAACCTCCATGCATTCATTCAATTACTCCTTACGTTGTTTATTTATTAAATATTTGTTAAGCCTACTATATGTCAGACACTCTGCTAGATGCTAGGAAATTAGAGATGGATAAAAGTCACAAAGCCATTGCTCTCAAAGAACTATTTTTTCCACAGGGAGAAGGCAGATAATAAACAAAGAAACAAAAAAACAAATCTCTCTTTATAAAAGCCTAAGTTGACCAGTCGCTATGATGCTCACTGACCACCAGGAGACAGATGATCAATGCAGGAGCTGCCTGCTGGTGGTCAGTGCACTCCCACAGCCAACCTTCCGTGGCCAGCCAACCTCTCGTGGTCCTTCCCCCTGGCTGGCTGGCCCCAATCAGGACTGGGCAAGATGGCCCTGATCAGCCCTGATTGCTGGCCAGGTCGAGGGACCCCACTCATGCACAAATTCATGCACCGGGCCTCTAGTATTTTCATATGGTGATAGTGCTATGAAAGCAATAAAACAGGACAGTATAATGGAGTGATTGAGAATGGGGTAGGGTTGGAATGGTGTGATGAGGGATGGTCTCTCTCTAAAAACATAAATCTGAACTAAGAGTTATGAAGAGAAAGAGCCAGCTATGTGAAATGCTCAAATAGGAGAAACAATACTGCAAAGGCCTTTCAGCAGGAATGACAGAAAGAAAACCATGGTGCCATGATTGTATTGCGTGATATAGCCGATATCACCCCAATAAATTAAATTTTAAAACCACTGGGGAAAAAAGAGAAATGCAAGATAAAGTCAAAGAGGTGGACAGCATCCAGATGAGATATAGCCTTTAGAGCTTTTTTCTCCATTTTTCCTTTCTTTGTTTTAATTTTTTGAATATTACAGGAAAACTTTAGAAGCTTTTTAAACAAGGAATGGAAATTATCTGAATTTATTTTTCTGAAAGAAAACTCTACATAGAATGACTATGTGGATTCTAAAAGCTAAAAAAAGAACTTCTAGAAATGAAAAATATAATTGAAGCTAAAAATTAAATGGACGGACTAAACAATAAATTTGACACAGGTGACAAAAGATTTAGCAAACTGGAAAGTGTACTGAGTTACTGTGACTCAGAAAGACAACAGTGAAAATATGAAAGGACAGATATGTAGGAGGAAACAATAAAAACGTTTAACTCATTGCAGTTCCAGAAAGGCAGAGAGGATGTGACATGGGGAAGACTAGGGCAGATGGTTTCCCGTTACTTATTGTAAAGATAAGGCAGAAAATTTACCAGAAACAATTAACAAAAATACATTTTATGTATCTTAAGAAGATACATAAAATGGAATCTACATCTAAATGCATCCTGGATGGACCCAGAGACAATTATGCAAAGCAAAATAAGCCAGGTAGAGAAAGACAAGTATCACATGATCTCACTTATAAGTGGAATCTAAAGAACAAAATAAACTGATGAACAAAATAGGTCCAGAGGTGTGCATTCATGGAACAGAATAACAGATCTCAGTGCGGGAGGGGGAGTCGGCAGGGGGCGAGGAGGGCAGGAAGAAATTAACCTAAGAACATTTATACATATATGTATAACCCATGGACACAGGGAGAAAAACGGGAGACATCTGTGATACTGTCAACAACAAAACAAAATTTTTAAAAAGGGAAAGCATTAAAAACCAGAGAAAAGGGCAAATTATCACCAAAGGAATAGCAACTTCTCAAGAACAGTAATGGAGACTAAATGACAGGAATATCTTTCATGTACTGAAAGGGAAATCTATGTACCTAGAATTCTATACTTAGAAAAATAATCTTTTAAGAAGTAAAAGGATGGAAGTAGAACACCAGTAAAATTTAACCAAACACAATAAGTACATTCATTTCAGGTAATAGGAGAGTGAAAGAACAAAAGCATTACTAACTATAGCGTCTTTAAAAAGTCACCATGCCTGGCTGGTGTGGCTCAGTGGTTGAGCACCGACCCATGAACCAAGAGGTCACCAGTTTGATTCCCAGTCAGGACACATGCCTGGGTTGTGAGCTAGATCCCAAGGAGGGGGCTTGCAGGAGGCAGCAAATCAAATGTCTCTTCCCTCTCTAAAATAAATTAAAACGTTTCTTAAAAAGTCATCGTAACCCATTTCCTATTCTTTCTTTTTCCTCCTAATTCCCTCTCTCTGTCTCAGAGGCAGATAATTTTCCTGCCTGTTTCTCTCCATTTCAGTACTTGGACTCTTCTCCCTGTTGGACTTTCCCCTATAGGGCAGAATTCACACACGTTGGGCCTATGGTTTCTGCTCTGATAATGTGAGAAGCATTTCTGAAGAATTTATGATTGAAGAATTTTTCATAAAATAAAAGAAAAAGTATGCTGGGGCTATCTTCATCATAGCCTGACCGTTGGAGCCACTACAGACCCAGAAACTACATAACCTTTGCTTCGTTAGGGATTTTCTGAGGGACTTTGAACAGGTAATTTACCTCATTTCCCATCTGGAGCTAGATAAGCAAAGGCACTACTAATAAAAAGCCAATAATTGTAAAGTTCTTACGGTATTTGGAAGAGTAATAAAAACAGATGTGCTGGCTAGCTACTCACTGACTTGTCACAAAGGTTTGCAGTACAAAGGAGGCAAACCAGAAAGGACCTGATAAGCCACTGAATGGGTGATTACCGTCACCCGGACCAGCTCCGCAGGCCAGTCCAGATCCCGCTATAATCCCTAGTCTTATGCCTCCCAAGTGATTTCAAAAGGTCGCTAATTCCAACCCCTGCCTTCTGACAGAACTGCACTCAGGGGAAAAGAAGTGCTCTTCCATACTTCTTTCTCTTAAACAATCTAGACTATCAGGAAAAGAGACCTCACTGCATAGGTCTCTCATCTTGAAGGGCCAACTTTTAATGCCAACATGCAAATAAAAATTTTGTGTGGCATTTCCTTTTGAAAGTCTCAAGCTGATTATTTCTTTCTCTCTGACATTTACTGCCCAACGTGTGATTTCTTCAGGGAGGCTGCCTGGAGAGGTAGCTGTGAGTGACCCTGGGTACTTACTTACCAGCTCTGTGCCCTGTTTCCTAAAGCCTACCCCACAGGCTGGTGAGGTAGAAGATAACATGTGAAACTTCGAGAATGTATTGTGGCCTTACTTCTTTCCCTGAGCTCAAAGCTCTGAGTAGTAAAGGTATCTCTTCCCTTGCCGAAAGGAGAAGGGAGAAAATGTATACTAGAAATGTCTAACTAAGCATTGATAGGTGGGAAAAGATAAAATACCTTTCATAAATTTTCAACAGTGAATTTCATGGGAAATACCATCAAGATGGTAGCAGAATCTAAGAGGAATTTATCTAAGTCCTTCACTCAACTTGGTTTTATATGGACAATGTATGTTACAAGAGTGAAAAGAATGAACATATAATATTTATGTATTTATATATTAGATATGAGTAGGTGGGAAGTAGGCAACGAGGGAGAGAGGGAGACGTGAAGAAAGGAAGGGGAGAGAAAATCAGAACAATTTAAAATGTCAGCATGCTGAACACCTAAAATTAATACAAAATACCGTATTCTCCAGCGTATAAGACGACTTTTTATCCCAGGAAAATCTCCTCAAAAGTTGGGGTCGTCAATGGAGCCGGACAGAGACCACAAGTGTCTCTGGTCGGCTCCTTTTTGTGTTGCATACGGTCTCCGTCCGGACTTCTTAACCCAGGAAAATCTTCTCAAAAGTTAGGGGGTTGTCTTATATGCCCAGTCGTCTTATATGCCGAAAAATACGGTAATATTGAATATAAATTGTAGTTGAAAAATAAACCTTTTAGTTCTTTAAAAACCCACCACCACACCCCTGCTGGTCTCAAACACTGGCATCCCAAGTAACCCCCTTGGATTCCCACCCTCTCTTATTCCCCACAGGAACCTCCCTGCTAGGTCCTCCTTATCTCGCATCGATGCCGGGCTCCTCATGCCAGCTCTGCCTCCCTCCTCTGTGCCATGCCCACCTCCCCTAGCTTTGGAACCACAGCTGTCTACCAGGTTTCAGGGTCCCTCATCCTCTGACCCTGACTTAATAGTAAAAAAGGAAAATGTCCTGGTCCCACTCAACCCCAAGCCTTGTCCGGCTACTTACCTGGAACTCAGCCTGTGTACTCAAAACAATTTCTAAATCACCACTGGTGCCCCTGATGCTGATTGAACTGAATAAGATACCAAGGCTCTAGAGAGGATTAAAGGCCTAATAGGGCCGACCTCAGTTCTTAAAGTCCAAGTCACTGTGCCCCCTACTATCAGGAGAGCAACAAGGCACCTTGGAAGTTATCATGGAGACTCCTCTTGTTTCCTGTTCTCTTCTGGAACCACCAACATATTTCAGGACAACAACTTTTTCATCTTACCTCTAAACAGTTAAATTATTTGTGGCAGTAAATGCTGGCTCTTCACCAAACCTCTGGTCCCTTGTTTCTGGGACTAGTTTCCATGAGACTAGTTCCCACCATTAAAATGTGGTCAGAGGTGATGTCTGTCACCTCGGGGTCTTTTTGGATATGAAGCTATGCCTACACTAATTCATGCAACTGATAGTCTATGTTTTAGAGCATTAAATCACATGAATGTTAGTATTCTGGACTTTCATCCTGGGAAATACAAGTATTGGCAGAAAGGGGAGAGAAGCAGGAAAGAGTAACAACGTGAGCAATTATGTTTACTGCATATGCAACCATGTGCCAAGCCTGCATTAAGTGCATTATACATACTGTCTCATTTATGCTTCACATCAACTTTAGGAAATACCATAGTGCTATCATTATCCCCATTACTCAGATATGGAAACTGAGGCAGAAAGAACACTGCAACTAACTTAAAGATGGGGAAGAGGGAAACTGGAATGATTCCTGAGTATAAATGAACATTTCTGTCTGTCCCCATACTTGGCTTTTTAACCAGAATGGCCCACGCTCTCAGTAGATTCCCCCTGGCCCCTGTGAAGGCCTGGCCCCACAAGGACTAATGGGCATATTAAGGACTTCTTTCAAGACCCAGCCCATCCCGTGTCCCTTATGACTTAACCCGGGGGAGTACTGGCATATCTAGAGTCCATATCTAGGGAAAAGGTCAGTTCTGCAGGCTCACATGGGACCAAGATGGTGGCATCATATAACCCTCTGACCTCTGCTGTGAACCTGAAACACCAAGGCCCTTTTGAGACCAAAGAGCCACAGCTCCCCATTCATCCATACAATCAATAGATATTTGCTGTTGAGAAAAAGCTCTGAGGCCTTTGGGAGCTGGAGCACCCCTGCAGCACAGGGCCAGCAGGCCACAGTGGCGACTGTACAGGGATGACCAGAGGCTGCTGCAGTGCGGGAGGGAGTGGACCCGTGATGTTTTCAGGGCTTCCCAGGACCAGGGATGCCACAGCAGCAGCACAACCAATCACTGCAGCAGTTAAATTTTTCACCAAGCACTTTATGTTATGGTTAGCACTCATGAAACAATGCACGTTCACCATTTTTACATGGCTGGATGGTGTCTTTAAATATTATATGCAATTTTAATGGCTAAGCTTGTATTAGCTTCACTTCATAATAGTCATATTCTATATTGTCCACAGCACCTTTTCTCCATCGCCTTAGTAGACTGAGGTGGGACTCCAGCACAATCAGGTTCACTTACTTTAATTCCTTGTAATCCATAGCCAGGGGGGCCGGGAGGGCCAGGCAACCCTTTCTGCCCAATATCACCCTGTTGGAGAAAAGTCAGACAAGAGTAAGAGGATTTAGGGAGAATCAATGTATTATTACTCGTGGCTTTGTTCTTTCTTCAGTCTGATCAGGACCTTCATCCGTGCTGCCCATAAGCTATTATCGTGTTTTATATATAGCAGTGATTTTCTAACCCTTTTAAGCCACAGAATCCTTTGCAAAAATCATACATATAATCCAAATATAAATGAAGACTTAAGACAGAGCTGCTTGGTGTAAGCAGAAGTGCTGGTCCTGTAGCTTCATCAGCTTGGGCTCCTTCAGCTGTGCGCCCTACCACCAACCCTTAGACAGCAGGGGTGAGAGGACCACTCACACACACTGTTCTGGGTAGCCTTGCATCTACCGCTCCACTTCAATATGGAATGCTCATTTGGCAGGGTTGTAGGTAAAGAATCAGTAGATATTAATGTGGATCAGTGTTGAATTTTTGAGATAATATGTAAATGAGGCAAAAATGCATGATTTCCCAGTGTGTATTCCTTATAATATAAGTGGACCCCATATTTCTTAAGGAACAATTTCTGTGGCCAATTGAGATTGGAAAATGTTCTCCACTATGGTATATGCCTCTCTTTGGAAATATCTACCACATATTAAAATATTAAAGCCACTAAGAAGTCCCACAATAGAGAGATTAGTTTAACCACCCCAGAAGTTCCCAAATTAATATTTGATGGAATAAGCTTTGTAGAAACGCTGGGTTAACTTAAGTTACTGTATAAGTCAGACTTTTTCTTCCCAGTATGAAGAAAAAAAAAAGCTGTATTATTTTTCTGATTATAAAAGGAATACCTGCTCATTGAAGAAGAAGAAGAAGAAGAAGAAGAAGAAGAAGAAGAAGAAGAAGAAGAAGAAGAAGAAGAAAAACAAATTTAAATAGAAAGATGACACTGAAGAAAAAAATAGACCCAATAACAATAGCTGACACCTTGATGCAATCTTCACTCACATAAAGTGAACTATGAGGTTAAGAAATAGCCCACTGCTCATATGTAGTTGATGGACAAGAAAAAAAAAGGGTAAAGAATCTTAGTAATTCTGAGACCTTTACTAACTTTGACTCATAAAGCCTCTCCGCTGTTCTCTGTAACAGGATTCTAATTCACTTCCGTGCATTTTGGGCATAGATACATCTATTTTAAATATGAGTCTGTGCTGGGTGGCTTACTGATACCTGTTCTCCCTATAAGCATTCCTGCTCGTTCCCTACCTCACTTTTTGAATAAATAAATAAATAACATTTGTTGAGCAAATGAATGAGCACCATTGACATATTGAGCTGAATAATTCTTTGTGATGGGAGGCTGCCTTGTGCCCTGCAGCACATTTAACAGCATCTCTGCCCTCTACCCACTCGATGGCAATAACAATCCTCCTCTGGTTATGACCCCCCCCCCCATGGTCCCAAATGCCCCCTGTGGTGCAGAGGGGAGGACACAATCTCTCTCCTTGAGAAACACTGGGTTAAAAGAATAAATGGATGAATAATTACCAAATTGAAGGAGGCAAAAGGAAGAGAAATAGAAATGAGAACAAAGGGAGCCAAAGTTTCCATGGAGACAGTAAACCTCGACCCTTGCACTGAGGCTCTGACAATGTCCTACACATATAGACACAATAGGTACATTGGCTGGCGTCCTGTGAAAAGGCCACCTGGAGCACCTCTGGCCAAAGTAAAGATGTGCTTCTGAGTGATAGCACAGCCTCCAACGAGCCTAGAAATATTTTGAGCACTTTGCACCCACTTTTTTAAGAGACACTGGCTTACTAATTTCTTTGGGGAAAGAGAATCAATCGCTTTATAAACTTAAATGTTCTACTTACTGAAAGTTCACATGATATGCGAAAAGCAGACATTTCATCAGTAATCAAGAAAAAATGAGCAAATACCAAGATGAGCACTTACTCTGAAGTTAATGTTCACTCGGTTGTCATTAACGGTACCTGGCCCTCACACAAAGCACAGACCTGAGGACTCACCTTGGGCCCTTGGGTTCCTAAGCCCCGAGGCCCAGAGGGACCCGGAGGTCCTCTGACTCCTGGCTCTCCCTGAAAAGACAATGAATGACAAGTTACTGGTATTTTAAAGCACTCTATGCTGTATAGTTAAAATATTAAATATATGTCATATAAATTTTTATATAAAAAATATATATATTTTACAATTCTACACCCTTGAATTTGTCTAAATTATTGAGTCCTTTTAACCCACATCACTTTCCTAAACTTGGCAAAACAAGTGTTATCTATCTTTGTTTTCATTTCTTATTGCTCTTTATTCAATCTTCAAGCGAACACAGTCCATTTCAAAGCAATCAAGTCAATTAACTGCTTGGAAACCTTAATATATACTTTTCCCCCAGAACTCCCTTCTCTGGCATTTGGAAAAAAATTACTTCCATTGTGAAAAGAGACAAATAAAAGCAATTGTGAAAAGACATAACCCATCCTAAACGGGTGCAGTAAAGATTATGCTACTTGGTTTGGGATTGGCTCTTGTGATGCTTCTGCCACGAGGGAGGCTGTGACTGCCAGATAAATGCTATAAAGGCTTTTCAGATTCTCCAAAGAGTGACAGCTTCATAACAGGCAACTATCACCAGAAAGATGGTGAGACCTGGTTAGGGTAATTCAGGCCCTGTGGTTAGACCTATTAGAGACGTGAATGATGAGGGGAAGAAGCAGAGAAATAAAAATCTCTTCATTAGCCACCTTCTATGTGCCTAACACTTTACTAGGCCTCTTCATATGTATTATTTGGTGTAATTTAATATTTCAATTATCGTGAATCATAGTGATGACTAACTTACCTGTCTCCTCTGGGCCTCAGTAAATTAATCAGATACACAGAAAATCTTCTCTACATTTCAAGGTAAGGACAATGAGGTGAGACTAAGAATGTGAGTGCTCCTATCACAGAGTCTAGCACAGAGTAGGCACTTAGCAAATGTTAACATTCTATGCTACCCATTTTGGTAAATAGGAAACCAAAGGTTGCTCAAGGCTGCACAACTATTAATAGGCAGAGTTAGGAGGATGTGGAAAAATAGAAACTCTCATATCTTGCTGGTGCGGCCACTTTGGAAAACATTTGGCGATCAATTTCTTTAAAAGTTCAACATAAATATACCTTATGACCTAGTAATTTCACTCCTAGGTAAACACCCAAGGAAAATGAAAACATATGTCCATACCAGGACCTACATACAAATGCTCTTAGCAGAATTATTCATAACAGTTCCAACTGGAAACAACCTAAATGTCAAACAACTGGTAAATGGATAAAGTGTGGGATATTCAGCAATAAAGAATGAGCTACAGATGCATGCTTTGGCATGGATGAACCCTAAAACATTATTTGCACTCAAAGAAGCCAGACATATTATTTGATTTTATTTATTAAAATGTCCAGAAAAGGCAAATCTATAGAGATAGTAAATCAGTGGTTGCCTAGGGTAGGGATAGGATTAACTATAAATGGGCATGAGGGATCTCATTAGGGGAAGGAAATGTTCAAAAACTGGTTTATGGTAATGGCTGTACAACTTGCTAAATTTGCTGAACAGTCACTGAATTAGAAATAAGTGAATTCTATGATATATTAAATATGTGTCAATAAAGTTATTTTTGTTTTAAAAAAAAGGACCAAAGCAAGGCTTTGAACCTAGACCTCCCAAGTGCTTTGCTATGTGTCTTGTTTTGTCCATGTCCTGTTAGGAGTTAACTTTATAGCATTCAACACTGCAAAATTCAAAGATTTTAAGAAGTGATGAAATTGTTTATTTAGAAAAATAGTTTATCCTTTACTTTTTACTTACAAACCTTAAAATACTTCTAGAGGAAACAAGCCTTAAAAGAGTGAGAAAAACTTTAAATGATACTTTATTACTGACTTGATTCTTTTCATCTCTATTTTTATATTACATATTTTCCTTTTGCTTCCATACCACTTTCATGATTCTGGTCTCCAGTCTGTATCTCTTTCTGTTACTACATAACTGCTTTTGAGACCATTGGTACTAATTATCTCTTTAACTAGAGGCCTGGTGCGCAAATTTGTGCATGGGTGGGTCCCTTAGCCTGGTCAGTGATCAGAACTGTGGGAGGTTGGTTGTGGGGAGGGGCCAAGGGAGATTGGCTGTGGGAATGCACTGACCACCGGGGGGCAGCTCCAGCATTGAGCATCTGCCCCTGGTAGTCAGTGAGTGTCATAGCAACTGTTCAGACAGTCGGAAATGCAGCATATTAGCCTTTTATATATACATGGATACCTCTCTCCTGACTCCCACATTTGAGTGGCCCCAAGTTTCTCCTCACTTAAATGATCACTCTGATCATCAGGAGTTCTAAGAATACAACACATACATTCTATGTCTTGTCTTGTCTTACCTACATTTTTATCATCTCTCTTTTCTGGAGTACCTCTGAAGTACCTTTAAAGGGAGCATCTATAAATTCACTTAGTGAGGGTCTCCAGCTACACCTGACTGATTCACATGCTTGCTATATTAGAGTCCCTCTGGCAAAACAGAGCACAGTTAAGTAGTTAAGCAGTAAACATACTTAAGTAGATTTTATCCAGAATCATTAAATGTTTTATCAAAAAATAATGGTCTTCTTTGCCTGGTCACTCTCAACACCACCCAGATACAATGAATTCCTCTCTCGTGTTTCTCTTTATCTCTACCTTTCCATGATGAGATTAGACACCTGGTGTGATACAATGGAGCTACATGGCCCCATCTATGAAGTATTCTAGCTAAGGAAAACTGAATCTGAGTCTGGCAGGTGTCTAAATCTAACTACCAAAAACAAACAGACAAACAAAAGCAAGAGAGGGTGGAGAAACATGTTGAACAACACCATAAGGATACCAACAGCAAAACACTCAAGGACAAAGAACCCATCCACTAAGAAAGTGCAAAGAAAAAATGAAAGACACGTATCCTTTGATTTTGAAAGGAGATGCAGATTCAAATGCAATGTGTGGACATTGTTTGGATTCCAATTCAAACAAAAAAACTATCATAAATTTATAAGATAAACTGGGAAAGTTTAATGTTAGAAATTGGATGATACTGAGTAATTGCTACTAATATTTTTTAGTTTTGCTAATGGGATTGCAGTAATGTGTTGTTGGCTTGTTTTTAAATAGCTCTTATATTAGAGAGGCAAATGCTAAAGCTCTATATGGGTGATATCTGGGATTTGCTGGGTGAATGCAGTACAAAGAGGAGAAGTGAAGAATGGAGGATACAAATAAAGGTTGATCACAGGTTGGTAATTGTTGAAGAAGTGTGATAGGTAAATGAGAATTTACTAGTGTTTCTCCTTTTGTATGTGCTTAATAATTTTCATAATGTTTTTTATAATATCTTTTTTAAATTCATGAATAATACCTCATAAATATGTCACCAGTGAGGGTAAGAAAAGGTTACTGTGATGTTCATCCCTAATCAAAAAAATAAAATGAGATTTTAAAGATAGAAAGGTGGGCAAAGAGGAAGAGGAAGAAGATGGAGATTGTTCATAAATTAGTATTTCTTTTAAGAAAGAATTTGACACTATTTAATTCATGATACTTTTCTTGTGATGGATTTTAGTAAACACTGCTATCTCAAATTGTATTTATCATACTAACACACACACACACACATAAACACACACACATACACACCCCAGATAGGAAACCAAGTGGGAAAAATAGTTGAAGTTGTGAGTTTACCTTAGGCTGCTTTCATCAAGTTTGTTATTGTTATTCTTTTTCTCTCTTATTTAGTTCCCCATAATCCTCACCATTTAAAAATGTCTGGGGCTGGCCCTGACCGGTTTGGCTCAGTAGATAGAGCGTCGGCCTGTGGACTGAAAGGTCCCAGGTTTGATACCAGTTAAGGGCATGAACCTTGGTTACGGGCACATCCCTAGTAGGAGGTGTGTGAGAGGCAGCTGATTGATGTTTCTCTCTCATCGATGTTTCTAACTCTCTACCCCTCTCCTTTCCTCTCTGTAAAAAAATCAATAAAATATATTTTTTTAATGTCTGGGGCTGAATGCAATAGCATAGCTGACCCTGTGGGCATATTGTTGCCCTTTTTATACTTGAATTTTGGCAAATGAGTTTTATAAGGGTGTGTTCCCATGTTATATGTGGTACTGAAATGTTTACCTGGAACAAGTCCATTCTTAATTCATATAATTTTTGACACATAGCTATGTTTTATCTATCAAAGTATTCTTTTGTATCTTTATGTGAACATAATCTAAAGGAGGCTTTTATGAAACTGATAGACTTTCAATCAAATTAAAACATAAACTGCAGATGTTAGAGTTGGTCAGCAACAGAGGACCAGGGTCATTCCTTGGTATATATGCACCATACTTTTCAATCGATGGGAATATCAGGCATTTAATGGGCTGTGTGAGTCCACAGAAGTACTGTCTCTCTACTACATGGGGTCTTTAAAATGCATCCTGCCATTTGTTCTGTGTGCCATGTGCCCATGCTAGGCTACAACACACAGCTAGGTGGGTGTGTATAAGAGGATGTTGTTAGGACTCACTTCACACTTGATAGCAGCAGTTACACCACAGTGCAACACCAGTGGAAGCGAAGGAGTGTGTTTACCATGACATTTCAGTTTTGTTGTCAGTGGGCACAGCCAACACTAACAAGTAAAAAGAATTACAATAGGTACTTGCATAGCTGGACTTAGCTTCCCACGCAGAATCCAAGGGTTGCTGGAGCCTGCAGAGGGAGCCCTTGCATTAGGAGACAAGGAGCAAACCTGAAGCAAATCCTGGCATTGGCATTTGCAGCTCTACCCATCAATTTCCTAAGACCATAGCTTACATCCTCCCCCTCCTGGCCACTTCCGCTCTCTCCAAAAGGAACAACTATTAGGTTGCCTACAGCTTCTGTTTAGCCCACAAAAGGGATTCTAGATGAGACACTCCTTTCATTTTCACAGAAAATGGTCAAGTTTAGGACCATCTGCAGTACTTATATATGTGAACTTCAATGATTTGGTGAAGGTTTTACTTAGACCATAAACCTGGCAGAGTGATTAATTTCAACCCCTTTAAAATCATACATAACATTATAATAATTCTAGTAATCACTTTATTGAATCTTTTACTTTTTAAAAGAAAAAAAGCAAAAGCACTACCATGATTATTCATTTTCTCATTGGTAAATCTTTGCTTTTGTTTATGTTAAAACTATTATGATTAATAATAAAATAAATAATAATTAAAATGTATTAAGTTCATTACATGGAAATTACTTTTCACTCGTTATCTTATGTGATCCTATGAACATCAACTTACTCTAATTTATAAATAAGGAAAATGATATAAATACATGATTTGCCCCAAACCATGCAGCCAGAGGCAATTCAAACCAAAGTTTGACTCCAGAGTTCATCTCTCATCTTTGGCTGGGGCTGGATGAAATATGCTAACTTCTCCATAGACCAGTGGTTCTCAACCTTCTGTCCCTTTAAATACAATTCCTCATGTTGTGGCCCAACCATAAAATTATTTTTGTTGCTACTTCATAACTGTAATGTTGCTACTGTTATGAATCGTAATATAAAGTCAGATATGAAGGCTGGTCTTAGGCAAAGCCTGTGAAAGGGTCGTTTGACCACCAAAGGGGTCACAACCCACAGGTTGAGAGCCACTGCCATAGACTTTCCTCCAGCTGCCACTTAATGCAAACTATGTGGCTGTGAAAGTTCTTTCCCTACATTGAGTCCATCACACTCTCTCAAGAAGAAGGGAAACATTCTGATTATAAGATTCCTAAGAGGCCCACACAATCTGCCCAAGTACCCAGCTGTCTAAGCCTTCCCTTTCCATTTTCCCTCCATTGCCATTCCTCAATTTTGTGGTTTACCCCAATGTTTTAATTGGTCTTATTCAAGATTCCCTGCCTACACAAATTCTTATTCTCTCTTTTTATCCAACTGCAATATACTTGATTTGGCAGAAAAAGGCATACTATGACTGCTAATACTACTCCTTTTACTTCTACTTTAGTAAGTTAGAATTTATAAAAATGTTTTATAGACACAATTCTATGGATTTCTCAGAATAACCCTGTGAAGTAGACATCCTTATCCCAAATCAAAGATGAGGAGGCTAAATCTTACTGAGATTAAATGTTTTGCTGTGGTCACACAGCTAACAAGTGGCACAGGTCTCAAGCAGAGTAGTGATAAGGAGACAGTCTCTTATATTTTACTAGGGGCCCGGTGCACAAAAATTTGTGCACTCAGCAGGGAGAGGGTCCCTCAGCCCAGCCTGTGCCCTCTCCCAGTCTGGGACCCCTCAGGGGATGTCCACCTGCTGGCGTGCCTGGCTAGCCTGGGTGAGGGGCTGATGGCTGTTTGCAGGCTGGCCAAGCCCCCCAGTGGGGACCCTCACCCATGGGGGTGTGGGCAGCCTGAGTGAGGGGCTGAGGGCCGTTTTCAGGCTGCCCACAGCTCCCATTGACCCAACGTCCCAGCGAAGGCTGGCTGGAATCAGGTTTCTGGGGTTTATTTATCTTCTATAATTGAAACTTTGTTGCCATGAGCAGAGGCCCAGCCGGCCTAGGCAGGCAGTTTCCTCCATCGCTGGCCTCCTGTTTGCTTCAGCTCCATGGCTTCTATAATTGAAACTATGCTGCCTTGAGCAGAGGCCTGGCAGGTCTAGGCAGGCAGTTGCAATGGAAGCCTCCTATTTGCTCTATCTCTGTGGCTGCTGGCCTCCATCTTGGCTGGGTTAATTTGCATAAAGCTGCTCTGATCGGCTGAGGGGCGTGGCTTGGCTGGGGGTGTGGCTTAGGTGTCTTGGAATGATGGTTAATTTCCATATTACTCTTTTATTAGAGTAGATAAGATTGAAATATTTGAGAAGATAGTGCTCTTAGAGACAAAATTGCCCATTAGACTTTCTCTCCCTCTGTTTCCAACACACCTTAATAAGGTTTTCATCATTATTTCTCCATCTGTGTCGATTAAGTCCCTATCATTCTTTGAGAAGACTGTAGAAGCAAGTTGCAGTTGTTCTAAAAGAGATTTTGTGCTTTTATTTTTTACTTTGGGGACAATAAAAAACAAATTTACTGTGAAAAGAATTATCTTCTTGAGAATTTTCCAAGGAATGGTGCACTGAAGATTCTACTAAATGATGAAAATAAGGAATGCTTGAGTTTTAAAATAAGGTAGAAGTCAAAGCGATGATTAGCAGCTGCTTAATGTTTCTTTCTTTCTGGTTTTTAAATAAAATTAAGATATAACTACTAAGCTCCAACTACCACAAACATAAGTACCATTCTAGACTGAATGATGTAATGAGTATATGCAATGGTTTAGTAACTCTTGAATATCTCATTTGTGTTGCCAGAATGTCAATGGAAATTTTAGAGTCCTTCTTCTAAGCTTATGGACAAACAACCAGGCATTGACCATGTGTATTGATTATTGACTGGCCATTGTCATATCCCTCAGTCACTTCTCACTGACACATGCTGACTAGGGAGACAGTAACAATTACCAGCACAAATATCAAGGGGATGAGAAAATGATTAAGAAGATGCTAGAAAAACACACACACTGAAATCAACATAACATTTCCTTTAGTGTCTTTTCCCAGATTTGAATTTCAAAATATTTAAAATAATTTCAATTCTTCAAATCAATTTATCTTCTAGAAATTTAATACTCCAAAGCAGCAGTAAATCAATGCTCATAATAATTTTAAAAACTTGCTTTAGGATTTAGAAGATTTGTTGTTGATTGTTTCTTCCTTTTCCCAAAATCACCTCTTTAAAGATGAGCAAATGATTCTCCTGTGCCAAGAATCTCACTGGAGAGGAAGAGTCTAATTTAGCTGAGTTTGAAACCTTGAAAATAGAAACATTGACACTATCCCCTAACGACATGGAGAAAAGGCTCTCTTGTACTGATATTCAGTATAATTTTCCACTGGGGGAAATTTCCTCCAGTCTGCATGATGAAAAATAAAAATATATTGATGGTGGCATGGGTGGAGAATGTTGAGGAGACTTAGCATGTGTCTCCAGGGTTGAAGGGAATGTAAGTGTGTACTCTGGGGAGAGAAATGCAGAGCTAGGAAAACAGCAGAGAGAAAAGCAATACTCAAAGACATAAAATTGCCTGGAGTGCAGCTCTGATTTTAGCAATCATGCATAGAACTGAATGGGGAAGTAACCTTGAAAAGTTACCTAGTCAAGTTTTCCTGGTTTGAATGTGACCTTTGCTAAAATCTAAAGGTCAAATTGTCTGGCATTTAAATTTGATATGTCTCTGGCTCTAATTAGTCCTGTTTTTTTGAGCTGATTGTTCTGCCTGTAGCAATTTTGCAGTCAAGTTCTGGGAGGTGGGTTTCTTCAACTCTAATTTGGAATCATGGACCCTTAACTTCATTATCATGAAGTCTGTGTCCTAGGCCAGCCCTCCGTGTCGGACGCTGTTCAAAATGGAGTTCCTTGTCCACTCCATGTCTGCCGATGGAATCTACAAATTCCGAATGCAGCTCTGTGTGAATTGCTCCTCTGTTCCGCCACTGCCTGTTGGTGGTATGCACATATGTGAGCCATTGCAGAGAACAGAGGAGCGATTCAGATGCTGGGAACATTTTTACAATAATGGTACTCAGTGGAATTTCACATAGACTTGCCTTTTAATTTATGACTATGGGCCACTTTTGTCAAATAACGCATGTATTTACAATAGTTAAACATTTAAAGCTTTTGAAAAATGTTTAACTCTTTGGGGTTTAGGTTTATGTTTCCCTTTAATGTTTACATAATTTCAGTCATGATGATGGAAAAGCTAGACCGGAAAGAGAAGCAATCCAACTGAACACTACGTAGTGCCGTGATAGTCAGAAGATGGACAGCTCTGGAGGCTCAGCACCTATAGGTCAGGCCAAGCCATTCTTTCTGCTCTGATTTCTTCATCCAGTTAGTCTTTCATCTATTCATTTATATTCATAGCATCCCTCTCATTCACAAACACAATATAGTATCAAAACTGTTTATATTACAAAGGGGGCAAATTGTTAAGTCTTTATGGTTCTTGATTTCCTCATCTAATCTAATAAAAGCGTAATATGCAAATTAACCCTCACTCCTTTACACCCAGAAGCTATGCCCACAAGCCAAACCCACAAGCCAATCAGGAGCAAACATGCAAATTAACTCAACTAAGATGGTGGCAGCCACAGAGCTGAAGTTGCCCTGCGGGCCCTGAGCTCTACTCAAGGCTACAAAGTTTCAATTATAGAAGATAAACAAACCCCAGACACCTGCTGGGCTGGGACCTTGGGTTGCCAGGGGCAACCCAGGCTTCGAGGGAGGGAGCGGGGACCAAGGTAACAAAGTTTCAATTATAGAAGTTAAATAAATCCCAGATACCTGCTTCCAGCCAGGCACCCCAGTAGGGACCCAAACCCTGAAGGGGCTGTGGGCAGCCTGAAATGGCCCTCTGCCCCTCACCCAGGCTGGCCAGGCACCCCAGTAGGGAACATGAACCCTGAAGGGGCTGTGGGCAGCCTGAAACAGCCATCAGCCCCTCACCCAAGCTGGCCAGGCATGCCAGCAGGTGGACATCCCCTGAGGAGTCCCAGACTATGAGAGGGCACAGGCTGGACTGAGGGGACACCCCCCCCCCCACCAAGTGCACAAATTTTTGTGCACTGGGCCTCTAGTCTATAGAACAAGTGGTTTGTTTTAAAATGTCAAAATATTCTGGAAATATTTAGATAGTATTAATATATAATATATAGGTAATTAATATACAGTAATAATAACAACCCAACAAGTCTTTCTGCCCACAGACTGTATTCCAACCACTCGATAGGTAGGAGGGCCCTTGAGGGCCCCAAATGCCAGGTTTGATCTGCTCTGTGCAAGCACCTGCCATAGCTCAGTGGCCCCAGAGCTTTCGACAGGGCATGCTTTCTCTGTGAGGAACTAGCACACTGGAGGGGCTGAAAGAGCTCAGAGAGGGGCATGGGAGGATGCACCTGCCTTTATGGAGCTCCGGAGAGCCACTCCTTGCGTTCATTCCTCTTCTAAGAGGCTAAGAACAAACTCTTACCCTCAGGGATGTCAGTGAATCACCCTGGGACAGTATGCACCTCATGGGTCTTTGGGGGTGAAAACACAGGGAGGAAAGAAGAGTTATCTGAGTTCCTCAAAGGGAAATGAGATTTATATAATGATTGTCCCCAAATCACAAAGGGTCCTTCTTAGTTTCTAGGGTCCAGTTCAGAAGTGCAGGCAGTGTTACACAGGATCTTTGAACTGGACTTCCCCATAGAGGAGCAGGGAATGTGGGTCCAGAGGTCAGGGCACCGGATGAGCGCATCCCACTTAGCAAGAAACCAAATGGTCTGTTCCTCTTCAGGGCATGTTTCCAAAGTGGATTCTAAAACTATCTCTGCTTTTACCTTGAGCGCTGTAGTTTTTCCAAGAATTTTAGAAATCTCTCAGAAGCCCTTGTCAAAATTTGGATTAAGTTCAAGGTAATGTATATAGAAGTGGTATAGCCACTGATGTTATAAAGAATTTCTCCACTTGGGAGAAAGCCCTCAAGCACCACGAGGGTGCAGGAAGTCGAGGACTGGCTTTTATATGTTTTGAAACATAGAAGCTTTGATTCAAATGTCTGTGTCATATGCTAAACACATGTGACCTTAACCAAATATCACAAAAGCCCACCATAAATTAATAGCCTTAATGGTTTCCTCATTTTCAAACACATTTGTTTTATAAGTTAATGCCCTAAGGCCAGTATTTTAAAGTGACTGCACAGAGTTTTAATGAAAAACGTATCAACTATATATATATCCATGCAACTACACAAACATAATATGATTTCTCTGCCATTTTAAAAGTCAAAATGGAAGGAAAGAGATTTTGCACACACTTAAGTCCTGTACTTCTGCTACCACTGACAACTGTAAGTAGTTTAAGAGTTTCACTTTCACTCTGCCAGCCCAGAAGGACAAAGTGAAGTGGGAATTAGACTTCTCTGAATAGTTTCCTTTCTTCACCAGCTTCTCTGTTCGTGTGTGTGCGCACACGCACCCAAGTTTTCTTTAGAAAAAAAGAAGAGAAAAGGCCACATAGAGATGTGAAGGCTTCTTTCAAAGAAGAGAGATGTTTTTGAAAGTTATGAAAAGCTGATGTTTGCCTTTAAAATTTCCCGTGTTTTCAAATGATTGATCCAAGTCCGCGGATTCTAAGACTAGCTCACACTCCTGACATGGCCCTCCAGGGCTAGTTCCACAGAAACAGGCAGCAGAGAGAAGGAAAAGGCAGCAGAGAGGGAGGTGGGCAAACAGAGGCAGGTCCTAGCTAATGTTCTCTTCTCCTTTCAGCTGGAAGTGAGCTACAGGCTGCTGCTTCCACTCAGCCCCCCTTGTGGGCTTACAGAGATACTATTTCACTTAAGATATAGCTTCTGGCAACATGCTGACTGTTACAAAAAATAGGCAGAATAAAATTTAGAAAGAACAGTTTTTTCCTTGATTTTCCCCCCTGAAGTGTATATGGAAACAAACACAGGGGACTTACAGAAAGCCGTATAAGAAATCACTTAGTAAATATTTTAGTCTACATGTTAAATAATCTGACAGTGAGCATTCACAGGAATCAAATTTTTAAATGTTCTTTATCTGTGCCTAATTATTATTACTCACTGTAAGATGGTAACGTACTAGCATAGTTAACATAATACAATATATACTTACATAAAAATTTTTATAATTCTGGAAATGTAAATGATCATACATTTCCATTGGAATACAAATACATTCCAGTATATATTTGTATATATAACAGATTTTATATCATGCCTCAGTATAAATAGGAATAAGCTTCTATTTCTCTAACTAAAGGAATATGTGGTGTAAAAACAAAATTTTTTTCTTTTCTCTTTCTATGTTTAAATTTTAACATTTGACAGATACTTTGCCTTAAAGGAAAAAAAAATACTACAATACCTAAACTCAGTAAGGTCATGGGCACTGGCGAGGTGTGTAGGGGGTTGGAGTCAGTCCTCAGTCTGACCACACCACATCCTTGGTCAGAGCACCTGAGGATGCCTGCTCTGCACAGGCTACGGGGCACTTTCAGACAAGCCTGTCCTGGACTCTCATGATCATCCTGACAGACAGAGATCTCCTTGGGAAGGATATTTAGTGCCATGGGTCTTCAATCTTTCATTCTACCTGGAGCGGACAAGAGAATACCTGCCTCATTCCTCACACAGAAGCAGTATCAAGCTGTGGTCACTCCTATGTGATGGGGCAGAGGCCAAAATAAAAGGCAAAACGTTGACATAGAGCACTTGCAACATCTCTCCCTAATGACCTGGACGCATTAAAAAAACCAAGTTGTTTTCAAGAAAAACTATTTGAAATATAATAAACATTGATATTTTAAGAAAAATGATTTTAAATATAATGTTACATGCAATAAACATTAATATTTCAAGAAAAATTATTTTAAGGAGATTAAAAATGGTGGCAGAGTAAGTGGATGCTGCCCAGACATCCTCCCAGGAATAACCTGGTATTACAACTAAAACAAAAAACTGAGCCAGTGTGTTCTAAGGAAAAATGCTCTCTTTCAGGGAATATTGGTCATTCATTCATTTGCCACTCATTCAACATGTTATAAAGCTCCTATTGGGTGGCACACCTAGTTCTGGCATGGGAACTTTAGCGGGGAACAAACCAAAGAGCTTGCATTCAAAAAACCTTACTCTTACGGAGTGTGCAAGGCAGGTAATGAGCAAGATGATTTCACAAAGTGACACCTGCTTGTAGGAAATACACAAAAGGATGTGATAGTAATGAGGCAGGAGAGAGGAAGGGAGGGGAGAGAAAGATCATTGCTTTTGAATGGGTGGTGAGGGAGGTGAGCCATCCTGACAGAACCAAGGCCTGGAAGCAGGGATGAGCTGAAGCAGTGTGTAGTGTAGGCTGGTGTGGCTTGGGGGGGGGGGGGCAGGAGGCACAGGGGGAGGTTTGGAGGGCGGAGAGGTGGCATTGGCAGCAAGAGAAGAAAGGGCAGGAGCTGCGGTCAGGTCATGAAGGGCCTCATAGCCCATGGAAAGTGGCTGGAGCTTGTTCTCAGCACAAAGAGAAGCCACTAGAGTGTTGTTTTTTTTTTGAGAAGGAAGGAGATAGGATCTGGTTTACAGTTATAAAAGGTCAGAGGTAACAAGGCATGGCCATTGAAGAGGCTATTTTAATAGCCCACGTAGTCTTCCCTGGTGGAAGCAGCAGGAGAAAACCAGCCATGAGGTGAGATATGTTTTGAAGGTAGGACTGACAGAATTTACATGGAGCTCAACATGGAGGAAGGAGGGGGAAAGGACGGGTCCAAGAACGACTCAGGTGTCATCCCATCAGCATGGGGCGCATGGGAGTGCCATTTACAACCTTATGTGGTGAAAAGCAAAGGTTCTATTTGGATGTCAGGTTAGAGATGTCTGTGAGAAATCTAAGAGGAGCTGTGTGGAAGAAACCAGAGGTGTGAGACCAGAGCTTAGAGCAGGGAAGGTAGAAAGTGGGATGCCACTGGCACATGGCTAGTGGTTAAAGCCATGGAACTGGATGAGGGCACCTAGGAAAGAGGAGGGCTCTGAACCGACTGATCTCGATGCAGGAAGACAGAGCAGCAAAGGGACGTGAGGATTGCCACAGGGAAAGCAAGAGAAAAACCATAAAGTTAAACTACATGTTCAAATTAGTGCAAGGTCCTCAGGAAGTCCATGGGTGAGGACTAATAACTTTATCACTTCTTTAGATACCCCTACTCTTCTATCATGCCTGATAAAAACTATACCAAAATCATGTCCCTCTAGAAGCTACCATGTTACCTACTTAAAAATCTCACCTTTGCTCCAGTGTCCCCCACTCCACGTAAACCCATTGGTCCTGGGGGTCCTGGTAATCCTCGAGGTCCCTAGATGGCATGATAAGGGAGAGAATGAGCAACCTTGCAGTATTAGAAAGAAAGAAAGAAAGAAAGAAAGAAAGAAAGAAAGAAAGAAAGAAAGAAAGAAAGAAAGAAAGAAAGAAAGAAAGAAAGAAAGAAAGAAAAGGAAGGAAGGAAGGAAGGAAGGAAGGAAGGAAGGAAGGAAGGAAGGAAGGAAGGAAGGAAGGAAGGAAAGAGAGGGAGGAAGGAAAGAAGGAAGGAAAGGGGAGGGCAGAGGGAGGCAGAAAAGGGGGAGAGAGGAAGGGAGGGAGGGATGGAGAGAGGCAGGGAGAAAGGAATGATGAAGGGAGGGCAGGAAGAAGGAAAACAAGGAGAAGGGGAGGGAAGGCAGGGAAGAAGGGAAGAAATAAAGGCAATGCCCAAACTTACAGCCACACCAGGATAGCCATCACCTTTGAGTCCTGGAGCACCCATTGGTCCTCGAGGGCCTTGGGCACCCTGGATAAATTCCAACACCAGGTGATATCATAAGACAAAATGGTGGGACACCTGATAAAGCATAAGCACACTACCAACTCAATATGCCCAGCGAAGATTTGATAAGTGCAGAAGGAATGATTTGGAAATGTTCAGGAGGAAATCCTACCACATATGGTAACTCATTATCTCTTCCTAAGTCTTCCTCCTCATATGTGGTGGGAATCATGAAATGCATGTAGGAAATAATATACGTGAACCATTGCTGAGTGCTCCATGGACAACATTTCATAGGAATTAGAAGATAACTGGTTGCCGATATTTTAATTTTTAAAATTATGGATTTTTACTGCAGCATACATCAGGCAAAGATATGAAAATGAGAAAATTTAGTAAGCATCCTGTAAGAAAAAGGGTAAGAAAGAATACACAGTGAAATTTGAAGTATAAAGTAAGATAACTGAATGTTATTTATTTTGATGGGCCTCAATAGGGCCCAAGTTACTTGGGGAATTAATAAGCCCAAATAAAAAATAAAAACAGGGTGTGTTTTAAAAAGATTATAAAGGGCCAGGACACAGAGTTAGTGGTTCATATTTTGAGACCTAGGAAAAAGTTGTAAGTATTGTTTTGTCGTGATAAACTTTGACATCAAATTTTTTTTAGTAACTACTGGCCCGCCGATATGGAGGCTAGAGAAATGTGCTATTGCTTCTAAAACAAGTGTTTTGAGATGTGTGCTCTCTACAAATGGAAATTAAAGACATTTTTGGTGAAAGTAAAATGGAGAGGGAGAAAGCAAAATAAAAATGGGGAAGACACACCTAGAAGATTTGTTCAATATAAGTCTTTGGTACTTATATTTAAAACTTGTAATATTCCTTTTATTCCACATTCCATTGTTACCCTTGTCAGTACATATCAATTATTCTTGACTTTTACATTAGGAAGAAACTCTATTAACAGACAGACCTTTGTTTTCCAAGATTAGAAAAAGTAGCAGAACTCTCAATACTCTGCTTATATGATAGCAAACCCTGAAATCATACTATTATTTTTCTAATCCAAAATGTTGCCCAAAATCCAACTCTCCAAAATGTTCCTAATTCTACTCCAATGCAAGAATGATTGATTGGACGGGGAGGAAATCTGCATACCCTTTAAACAGTAAGAACATTAAAAGTGTTTTAAAAACCATGAATGCAACAACTGGGGTTTTTATTGTGTGTGTTTTTTTATTGATTAAGGTATTACATATGTGTCCTTATATTGCTCCCCCCTCCCCCCCCCCCCCCCCCCCCCCCCCCGCCACTCATGCAACAACTGTTTTTCCCTACTAAATCTAAGAGACCGGTTTTAAACGATTAACCTTCTTAAGAATGATCATGTTCAGAACACATGTGGTCACTTACTAAAACTGAATTTACTATTTATCATCCACAGAAATCCACAATAACTGCATACAGCTGTATGACAAAGAACAAAAGCAAGGTCTCCAGGAGAGGTGAGCTTTGGTGTATCTCCAAGTACAGGAAACTGGTCACTTCTCAGAAGCAACCTATTATGCTATTCCAACCATGTTTAAATTAAGGTTAAAGCTTTAAGCATCCACATGGGATATGTCCCAAAATAACGTGTCCGTTTCTCTCCATGTTTACACAAGGAGCAGGCTCACAACAAAAAGCAATAACTGCTCCCTGGTTAAGCTGAAGGAAAATTGTAATAAAAATTCGCTTTCAGTTTTTCTTTCTACATACCAAGCCTGTAACAAATTGTCAGCAGCTGTTGTCATTTAGCCTCTGGCACAAACACTTGGGGGTGGGGGTATTTCCCTCTCCTCTCACCAGGGGAGGGAGAAGGGCATTAAAACATTAATAGTTTACAAACATTTTTTTCCTAGAGAACTTTATCTTCTCTTCTGCAAAAATTTTAGTTAGCTTGTTACTTCTAATGTTCACAGGAATGTCAGGAGATGGGGAGAAGGGAAGTGCTCCTTCTCAGGTTTTTATTTTGGACTCCTCACAGCATACTTTTCAATGGAATATTGTCACTTGGCCTCTTTGCACTGGATTCAAGAAAATGTCATGCAAAGTGATTCAATTTGAAGTGTCTCTCATTCAACATAAATTAGGGTAGAATTCTTAATCTGATGTTTTAAAATGGACTTTCCGGGGAGGGGGGATCTGGGAGTTCTCTGAAGTAATACACAAAAACTGAATTAATGTGACAAAATTTCCATCAGACATTTAACCCTTCAAATGCTTAAAGACCCATGTATTAGGGGAAAAGGACAAAAAGAGCATCTTTAGAGGACAAGGGATTCGAAAATGCTTGGATTGAAGAGGCAATAGCTTTACTAGCACCAAAAATACTAGCACCAATAATGTTCAATGATCATCAGTAGAAAATAAGGTGGGGCTTATAAACCCTAGCTGCATATTTAATTGGACTTTATTTCTATTGTAAGGAACAAGTAGAGAGAAGCAACTATAAATCATAAACCTAGGAATATACAGATCCAGGAAGTTACCATACCGTATGAAAATTGTCACCCAAATGTTCTTGATCAAGGTCGTATCTATAGTTTTAATTATGAAATTTGGATTTTTCTCCTGGAATTGTACATAACTTGGGTTACCATGTGCCTCAAAGTCTGGGGAGTAAGGTGACCATCTTGTTCTGGTTTGTCTGGGACTTTCTGTTTCAGCTTGAACCTCCCACATCCCCGGAACTTCCTCTGTCCCCAATAAACCAGAAGACTGTCACCCTAGCAAGGATGACTGTTAACGTGGTTAAGAAAAATGATGGCAGGATCCTCCCTCAACCTTCAGAAAGAATCCCTACAACTGATATCAGTATATAAGAGGTTTCGCATTCTATTTCAAAGACGATTCTAAGTTTTGTCTTTTGGCCCAGCTGGTGTGGTTCAGTAGCTGAATATCAACCTAAGGTCCAGGAGCTGGAGCTGACGGTTCGATTCCCAGTCAGGAAGCAGCTGATCAATGATTTTTATCATTGATGTTTCTCTCTCTCTCTCCCACTCCCTTCCTCTCTGAAGTTGCACACACTGACACACACATTTTGTGTTGGTTTTGTTTTGTTGAAGTTTGAAAATCAATGATGTTAGTACTTGAACCTTTTTATCTAGAAGAGACAGTCTGACAGAACTGAAGCCAGCTTCAAAGCTACATAACAACATGCTACTCATTTACTGAGAGCTGATTACGGAACCCTGCCGCCTGTGTGAACACAGGGATGTGCTTGTTGCCGTTTGGAATGTTAAATATTGCTGCAGTGCTGGGCTTTGCTGCCATGGAAAAATAGTAATGACTACTGGAAGCTGTCTTCTAGGATTATTTGCATTTTCATCTAAAATAACTCGGAAACATGGATGACACTTAGGAAAAATAAATGATCCCCTGCATATATGAAAAATAAATGATCTGTTGACTTGTTTTTATAAAAGGGAATAGTGAAGTCTTATATTTGAGGTCATCAGCATACTGAAAGTAGAATCATCTCTGTCATCAACTTATGATGCATCAAATATACTTTCATTCTCTCACATACAGAAAAATAAAAATAAAAGAACATAAATAAAGCCTACCTTTGGTCCTCGAATAGCAATACCGGGTTCTCCTTTAAATCCAGGCACTCCAGGTCCTCCTCTATCTCCCTGGACATTTCAAATAATGTTCGGAGTTTCAGACTTTAGGTTGTATGAGAAACCACAATGGCAGGGGGCAAAAAAGGTGGTTTGTAAAGGGCCTAATTTACCACTATCAGATCTCCAGAGAGAACATTCTTCTAATATACTTGAGAGGAACTTCATATCCTAAGTAAATAAGAGCTGTCTGTTAAAAACTACTAAGCTGATTTAGAGAAAGGCCACTGAAATAAGAAGTGGCTAACTTGACACAAATGTTTAGACTATAAGAATGTCTGGGGATGCTCTCAAATATGACTGGATTTCTTTTCTGTCACACTTTCTGATTATAAATCCTACAAGATTCTTCTGAATAAATGCAGTAAATTCTTACCTGCTCCAAGGTCTAGAATTTGGGGGAGGTAATTCAAGGTGAAGTGATAAATTCAAGACCAGGAATAGATACCTGGTTTCTAATGTTATATTTGCTGCTGGCCTTTAGTTTGCTTCATTGTGATATATCAGGGTTGAACTACATAATAGCTTGGGTTCTTCCAAAACTAAAATTCTAGTTGACTGGTATCATGAATCCCCCTCTCCTCCCTCCCAATTGTCTAAGAAAAAAGAAAAAATATATTCCCCAGAATGCATACCTTCGGTCCAGGTGGTCCAGGAATTGATGTTCCAGGAATCCCAAAAGGGCCCATAACCCCTGGCTCACCCTAAAAGCAGAGAAAAATGCTTATTGCATTTCAAGCAAAAGAAAACTATATACAGGAATTACATTAGGAAAAAAACATAGAAATGTGTTCAAAGCATTTTTTAAAAAGCATGACCTGTCCTGTCTATTTTACAGACCAATGTGAAATATTTTTACATTTTTGTTAAACCATGACTAAAGTTATTGATGATTAAGATTTCACTGCCTTTAATAAATGTATTCAACTAATTCCTGAGTTTAGGAAAATTTTATCTCTTGTGCATCCTTTTATTAGCTAATAAAAGTTATGCACTTTATGGTGCTCCCTTTTGTCATAGGCCAGAGAAGTCAGAGAAGAATATTTGTTCAATTATAACAATTATCTTCAGCATAAGTTTTGGGGTATAGTTGGTAGATGAATGATGTTTCTTATAGTTTATAACTGCTGCAACCTTTTGCAGTGGGGGTTCAGGATCTGAAGATGGGGCCGATGCACAAATGAAAACACTAGACAAGAAATATTAATTTAGAAGGCACGGGGGCCAGGTGGAAACCTCTCTCTAGGAAAGGCACACTGAAACTTGGCCTTATCTGCTTTTTATTCAGTTTTAGATACACATCTTGCCCTCAGTAAAGCACAGAAAACAGGAAGTAGACAGACATCTCAAAGGTCAGTAAAGATCAGTAAGATGTCTCAACACTGAACAGTTGGTGCTTAGCATCAGCTTGCCAATGCCCAAGGTCCATCGGCCTTCCACGTTCCTTGGTGCACTCTTATGACAGTATTGGAAAAGTGGTGGCTTCTTGCATATAACTTTACTCTTGTTATTTTGTTTTGTTGCCCATAGTATGTCAGTCTTTTATTGTAAGTTGTCTCATATCCCATCTTAGAAGTAGAGAGCATATGGTAAAAGATTATTTTCAAATAGAAAAATGAAAACATTTCTCAATAATTTTTGGTGTCTCAATATTGAATCTCAATAAAGACTCAATTTGAAATAGCAGCACATCTGTCCCACCTAGTTCCAGGCCAATTATTCTCAAATTTTAGGGAATAATCACCACAGGAATTTGGTAAAATATAGGATCTAGTGTTTTAGTCCCAGAGATATTTAAAAAAAAATTTCCCAACTCCAGTTGACATTCAATATTATATTAGTTTCAGATGTACAGCATAGTGGTTAGACATTTATAAATTTACTATAGGCTTGGTGCACAAAAATTTGTGCACTCAGGGGGTCCCTCAGCCCAGCTTGTGCCCTCTCTCAGACTGGGACCCCTCAAGGGATGTCCATCTGCTGGCTTAGGTCTGCTTCCTGGGTATTAAGGCCTAAGCTGGTAGTCAGACATCCCTCTAGCAGCCCAGAAGCCCTCAGGGGATGTCCACTTGGAAGAGGGGAGCAGGCCCAAGCTGTAGTCAGACATCCTTAGCACTGCTGAGGAGGTGGGAGAGGCTCCCACCACCACCACCACTGTACTGGCAGCTGGCAGCCTGGCTTGTGGCTGAGCAGAGCTCCCCTATGGGAGCGCACTGTCCACCAGGGGGCAGCTCCTGCATTGAGCATCTGCCCCCTGGTGGTGAGTGTGTCAGAATGACTAGTCATTCTCAGTTGTTCTGCTGTTAGGGTCAATTTGCATATTACCCTTTTATTATATAGGATATTATATAGGATAGAGGCCTGGTGCATGGGTGGGGGCCAGCTGGTTTGCCCAGAAGGGTGTCCCGGATCAGGGTGGGGGTCCCACTGGGGTTCCTGGCCAGCCTGGGTGAGGGAATGAGGGCCATTTTCAGGCTGGCCACACCCCCTTCAGGGTGGGGATCCCCACTGGGGTGTGCCTGGCCAGCCTGGGTGAGGTACTGTTGGCTTTTTGCAAGCTGGCCAAGCCCCCCAGCAGTGACCCTCATCCCATGAGGGTATGGCCAGCCTGGGTGAGAGGTTGTGGGCCATTTTCATGCTGCCCACAGCCCCTTCAGGGTGTGGGGGTCCTGCTGGGGTGCCTGGCAAGCCTGGGTGAGTGGCTGATGGCCGTTTTCAGGCTGGCCACACCCCCTGGAGACCCAATTGAAACTTTGTAGCCTTGAGTGGTGCCCAGGGCCAGCCAGGGCAGGCGTGACACTTGGCTTCCTCCATTGCCAGGGGCAACCCAAACCTCCTGCTCACTCCAGCTCCATGGCTGCCACCATTTTAGTTGGGTTAATTTGCATACTTGCTCCTGATTGGCTGGTGGGCATGGCTTGTGAGTGTAGCAAAGTGGTGGAGTGACAGAGTGACAGTTAATTTGCATGTTTCTTTTATTAGTGTAGATAAACTGATTGCCCCAATAACTTTAATACCCAACTGGCACCATACATACTAGTAGATACTACAATATTGTTTACTGTATTCCCTATGCTGTTCTTTACATCCCTGTGGCTATTTTGTAACTGCCAATTTGTACTTCTTTATCCCTTCACCATTTTCACCCAACCCTCCAGCCCACCTCCCATCTACCCACCATCAGTCAGTTCTCTATATCTATGAGTCTGTTTCTATTTTGTTTATTTATTTTGTTTTTAAATTTCACATATAAGTGAAATCATATGGTATTTGTCTTTACCTGTCTGACTTATTTCACTTAGCATAATACCCTCTATGTCCATCCATGCTGTCAGAAATGGTAAGGTTTCCCTTTTTGTAATAGCTGAATAATATTCCATTGTGTGTGTGTGTGTGTGTGTATGTGTGTGTGTGTGTATATATATATATATATATATATATATATATATATATATATATATATATTCCACATATTCTTTATCTGGTTGTCTACTGCTGATCAGTCCCAGATATTTTAATTCAATAGATCTCAGGGCTGGGCTCAGAAATATGAATTTTTATGAGACACCTCTGCTGATTCTGAGGTAGGTGCCATTACCTCCCCAAAACACACTATGCAAAGCAATTATCATTAGAATGTGTTTAAAATGACCCATTTGGCATTATTAGAAGATAATATTAGGTCTACATTATATATTTTTATATCATCTTTTAAATTTTCAATTATTTAGATAAACCTATGACATTAATATGATAGTTTATGAATAAAATTTATAATTAAAAATAAACAAAACTCTATTGGAGTGTGGGCAATATATATATATTTGCTATTAGAGATGCATAATCAAACAGTTTAGAAACTGCTGATATAGAACAGGTGCAGCAAACTGCAACCTATGGGCCAAATCCCACCTGCCATCTGGCTTTGTACAGCCAGGGACTGAAAATGGCTTTCACATTTTTAAATGATTGTTTAAAAATAGTGTATATAATATCTTCAGTTTTGCTCCTTGGCCTGCAAAGCCTATAATATTTACTACCTATACATCTACCAAAAAATTTGCCTCCTCCTGCCCTGGCCAGTGTGGTTGAAGCATTGTCCCATATAGTGATTGTGAGTTTAATGCCTGGTCAGAGCACATACCTAGGTTGTGGGTTCGATCCCCAGTGGGGCATATATAGGAGGCAACCAGTGAATGTTTTTTCTCACATCTGTGATTCCCTCTCTCTCCCCGTATCTCCCCTGTTCTCCCTCTCCCTCCATCCCCCATTCTCCTTCCCTTCCCATACCTATCTCTCTAAAATTAGTAAGCATATCCTCCATGAGGATTTAATAAAAGAAAAAAAAAGTTTGCTTCCTCCTGCCTTAAGGAATGAACTATTCTAAGATCATGAGCTGCCCATTTGATCTCCTGCCTCCTTTGGGAGAGTCACTGGTAATGACTCCTGAGCCAGAGCTGAGGCCTCCTGCTCTGAAGAGTCCCTAATATGTTGGACAACTGAGCAGACCAGCCTACTGGGGCCCAGATCATGCCAATGCATGTATGTGCCCACCCTTAATTCCAAAACTACATGGCAATGGCACATGACAAACCAGGATTCTGGCAATAGATAACCACCCAGTTCAGTACAATGGCAAAGAAATAAAACATTAATCTGTCAAAGTTTTCACTAAGACGAGGGCAAAATTATGCTTCCAGACTTAATCTACTCTTTTTTTAAGAGGCCAACTACTGTATTTTTAAATACAAAGGTATATACCTAGAAGATATACATTTGTTCACAGACCCTGTATTAAGGTTTGATTATGCTTTTAAATATAGTAATTCTTCATCAAAAAAGAGCTTTATTTTAAAATACAGAAAAAATATTCACTTTGAATAAGAGTAACTGAGACACAAAGAGTAGTCACTGTTATTAATAGTAATATAACACATTTCTTATAAAAGTGTAGTCCTTTTGTTTTTTTTTTTTGTTTCTCTTGCCCTGGGAGATGTATCAGTGAATATTCTGCTATGTGAGATATCTGTGATTTTACTGACTATATTTCCTTCTAGGATTTTTATGATTTCATAACCTACATTTAAGTATTTTATGCATTTTGAGTTTATTCTTGTGTATGGTGTAAATTGGTGGTCTAGTTTCATTTTTTAGCATGTACCTATCTAATTTTCCCAACACCATTTATTAAATAAACTATCTTTACTCCATTGTATGCTCTTGCCTTCTTTGTCAAACATTGATTGACCATAGTGGCATAGCAACCATAGTGATCATTTTAGGGTCTCTGTTCTGTTCCATTGATCTACATGCTTGTTCTTGTACCAATACGAGACTGTTTTGATTACAGTGGCTTTGTAGTATCGTTTGATATAAAGAAACCATCCTCAAAATGTAAAGGGACCCCACTCTATGGGAGAACATATTTGCCAACAATAAGGGGTTAATTTCCAAAATATACAAAGAATTTATACAACTCAACAGGAAGAAGACAGTCCAATTTAAAAAATGGTCAAAGCACCTGAATAACCTTTTCTCCAAAAAGGACATACAGATGGCAAACAGACATATGAAAAAATGCTCAATGTCACTAATCACCAGAGAGATACAAATTAATATGACAATGAGGTGTCACCTCACACTTGTCAGAATGGCTATCATCAACAAATTAACAAATGACAAGTGCTGGTGAGGATGTGGAGAAAAGGGAACCCTAGTACACTGCTGGTGGGAATGCAGACTGGTGCAGCCACTGTGGAAAATAGTATGGAATTTCCTCAAAAAAATTAAAAATGGAATTGCCATTTGACCCAGTGACCCTACTTCTAGGAATATATCCTAAAAAAAATAGAAAAACCAATCAGAAAGAATATTTGCACCCCTATGTTCATAGTAGCATTATTAACAATAGCTAAGATCCGGAAACAGCCCAAGTCCCCATCAGTATATGAGTGGATAAAAAAGCTGTGGTACATTTACCTAATGGGACAATAGGCAGCTGTAATAAAGGCTCTCTTACCCTTTGAGACAGCATGGATGGTCCTGGAGAGCATTATGCTAAGTGAAATAAGCCAGTCAGAGAAAGACAAAAGTCACATGATCTCATGTATATGTGGATTGTAAGGAACAAAATAAATTGATGAACAAGAGCGGACCACAAACATGGAAGCATAAAACCGACTGATGATCTCACAGGGAAGGTGGGAAGGAGGGCAGAGATTAATCAAAGAATTTATAAGCATATATGCATAGCTCATTGACACAGACAATAGACAGGGGAAGGCCTGTGTGTGAATAGATGGGAAATGGGTGGAGGGTGGCAAAGGGAAGAATGTGGGACACATCTGTAATATTCTCAATAATAAAATTTTTTGAAAAAGAATCACTGGCCTACGAGGGATGCTTTGTTTTATGCCTGCTCTCATCATGTGAGTACCATTTTTTGTTGTTGTTCTTTAACAGTCTGGTCCTTATCTCTTGCTACAATTAGCATCTTCCTAGAGGCCTGAACTCTTTCAAGTTTGCCATTTCTGTTTCCCAACACATCCAAATGGTCTTAATATTCTCTCTTGCTAAGTCAGGACACATACCTAATTGCTTGCCTCACAATTTCCTTTACTTCTCCCTCAGCTCCCTGTCCTGGATAGTTTATCAGGAATAAGTCTCTCCTTATTACACATTTCACAGTGTTGATTTTTGCTCTCTCTAAATAATTGCATTATTGAATTCTCACTCTGTGCCAGGAACTGTGCTGAGTGTTTTATTAACAGTTTTAGTCTTCTGAATAACCCTGTGAAATAGGTACTATTATTACTTTTTTTCTGTGATTGAAACAATTGGCCCGGAAGGTTCCGGAGAGGGGCAGGATGAGAACCCCGCTCTCCTGCCTTCTGTAGCCCTGCTGGTCATCCTCTCTGCACTGCCTCTCAGGCTGGGACCTTGTAAGTTATTCAGCAAAGCAAGATGCCAGATAATTGGTATCTCTTAACTTTATCACAACTTCTGAATATTTGATTGTTAGTAGAGAGTACTGCAGATTCCAGAAGCATAAATATTTTAATGAAGAGTACACATTTTATGCAGTCTCTTTATTCCATTCTATTGCGGTCTGGAGTAGTACATTTCCTAAAGCCTTTTTCATTTAGGAGGTTTTGGGTTATATTTGTTGAGGAGGAAATTGGAAATCAAATTTGCAGTAGAAATCTAATATTCTATTAAAACCAGGCACAGCAAAAGCGAGAGTATGAAAACCTTACCTTTGGCCCTTCGGGTCCTGGAAATCCCCTCTGCCCTTGATTTCCTTTGCTCCCTTTCTTTCCTTCATCACCCTGACAAAATAATTAGAAGGATAGAGTTGTTGTATTAACAAACCCTCCTCAATCATATAGCAGCCATATCAGGGCCACATTCTTAACTAATGCCAGTTTTAAAGTGATGTGCCCCAAGCCCAGCTCAGTCACACAGGTTTTGTTGATGTTCTTCAGAATTGTTCAGTCTTCACCATTTATTCAATATGATTTAATTTAAAAATCTAAGTTCAGTGTCTTTCTTTGGGGACCTTTGTTTGAATTCACAGTTCTTTTGCACCCTTGGTCTATTAACAGGTGTTTCTTCAGCTTCCATGCTATTTCAGCTTTAAAACATAAGATGAGATATTTTTCAAATTCAGCCCCATTTATTCCCCCATAGGGAGTATGGTTCTTTCTCCAAAGGAGACTGATAATTCTGTTGATAGAAAGATATGTGGGCATGAACCTGGCAAAGCTAGAAGCTGCCTACTACTGTTCCCCAGCCTGGTTGCCCACTGATGCTCCCCTAGAAGAGCTGTTTGATCTTCATTCAGAAACCTCCAAGCATTTCTTGTCCTATAGCCTTCCATAAGCCACAGATCACCTCAAAGCCACAAATCCAGTGGCCTCTCTTTCCAATGCATGTTCTCCTTGCTTGGGGGTGGCATGTGCCACCCTTTGAAACCCTTTCTCCTTGGTTTGCCTAACATGGTAACTCTTCTGCTTATCTTTGTCCTGCTCTGAATATTCTTTCTCCAGCTACTGTACAGCATGAAATTCAAACCTCAGCTCTGTTTCTCAGAGATATCATTCATTCTTATAGCTTCAGTTATTAATTCAAAGATCTGTGTTCCAAAAGTGCATTCTAGAATACTTTTAGTATGCAAGCATTTCTATAAGTATTTTTGGATGATGTTAATTAAAAAGGTATTCTCTGTCCACATCCCCTTCCCCTCTCCCCCAAAGATCTTATAATCTGGTTAAGTCAATAAATAAAATTGTCTGAAATTCTACAAATATATTTAAATTTCAAATTCTCACATTTAAGGGTAAGGACTCAATTTTAGCCAGTATTTTTCAAGACATAAACTTCTTAAGCAATCAATTACTCTTTTAATATAATTATAGAGTACTAATAAGTGTACAGATTTTACTTTTACTTCCCTCATATTGAATTCTTCAAAAGCTTCATATGGGGATTGGTGACTCTACATAAAAACTGCAGGACACCTGGCACCTCAGAGCTGTGGGTTATGTCACTAATGGTCCTACTGAAGAATTTAGATATTCTCATCATATAAACATGGCATTCACTAGCATTTCTACAAAGTGTAAAATAAATTTATTCCGTGTTGTGAAAGTACAATTGCCACTTGATAAGGTGATATTTCTTGTCACTGTGTGCAACTCTATAAATAAAGAAAATTTATGGGCTTTCCGGTCTCAAGGATGTGTCTCAAGCCTTCTTTTCCCTTCCTATGTGTTTTTAAATTCAGTCTGACTACTTATTAAGAAAAACCTATGCTGAACTCTTTGTACAAGCTGGGTCTTATAATAGATGTTAGGAAATAAAGATGAATAATACATGCTTGCTTTCTTCCAGAGCTCACAAGCCAGTATCCATAACTTTAAGCCAGAAGTAAACACATTTGACATAGCAAGAATAACAATCAGGGTTTTCCCAAGTTGGCTCCTTAGTATCAGGACCAGATCACAGGCAGTCTGCTTCCCCAACACGGTCGATTTCATACCTTGGGGCCAGGTTGTCCTTTCCCAGGTGCTCCCTCTGGACCTCTTGTTCCTGGAAGCCCCGCTTCTCCCTGGAGAAAATGATACCGATGCCTTAGCTGATCCTTCATAGACAGTGTATTATCAGCCCACCTTGTCTGTGCTGGGCCCGTGGGTTCTCCGCTGAGACCCTCCAAAGCAGGCCAGACTTTAACTTAACTCTCAAAATTAATATGGAAATTTACCAACTTGACTAAACTAATATCAAGCTCTAGTCTGGCTCAGAGCAATTGGAAATATCATGAAAAAGGCCATTTTATTCACTAATTTCTTTTGCCTCATCATTCATATTTGGTGGTTTGTGCTAAGAAAACAAGAAAGATCTTCAGCCTTCCCATCTGCTGTTTTTCACTACTTATATTGAAAAATGAGTATTTCACATGTCCACTTAAAGTGCTTTAGGAAATCTTTATAATGGCCTTACTTCCTGAATACATTTACAGATGCTTCTTTTAGGGGGGGCAGGGGAAGTGCTTTTCTCTAAGTTTAAATTAAAGTGCTTTCTAGGAATCCCAGAAAGATGAGGTCACTGGAGAATGCCATGTCCAAAACAATGAAAGAAGGCAGAAGGTGTGAAACACTACTTACCTTTTGTCTTGGTGCTCTCTTTCTCTCTGGAGTAAGTGAACAAGGACATTTAGACTTGTGGGTTGTTGTTTTTAAAGACTAAGTTTGTCTTGCATGGTTTAATTTGAGGTCCTGCAGGATCAAGGTATAGTGTGGTTCAGTAGATTTTACCCTGGGGAATATGGAAATCTAGTTACCTTCCTGCCGGCAGCTCCATCTTCCCCTGGTACTCCTGGCTGTCCTGGCAACCCTATTGAGCCTGGCGCCCCCTGGTGGATAAGCAAAGATTTTATTTCCCAGGAGTTCATGTTTATCATGCATCCCCATTTTGCAGTACTTGCGATTAGATGTATCTTATGGTGTCTGAGAAAAGCCTCTAAGCTAAGAAATCTAAATAGTAATTACTAGTAATCAAACTATTTGATCTTGGACAAGTTACTTAACCTCTCTGGGTCTCAGTTTTGGATTATGTTGTTTGTTTTGGGTTGAACTGACCCCCAAAAGGATACATTGAAGTCCTAACCCGGGGTACTTGTGAATGTGACCTTTTTCAGAAATAGGGTCTTTCCAGATGAGATCAAGTTAAGATGAGGTCATTAGCATGGGCCTAATCCAGTATGACTGGTGTCCTTATAAAAAGAGGAAACACCATGTGAAGATAAGACACATAGGTAGAATACTATGTGGCAACAGAGGCAAAGCTTAGAGTGATGTAGCTACAAGCCAAGGGATGCTAAGGGTTGGCCACTACAAGCTAAGAAGAAGCAAAGAAGGATTCTTCCCTACAGGTTTTGGAGGAGGGATGGCCCTGCACACACTTTGATTTTCTATTTCTAGTCCCCAGAACTATGAGACAATAAATTCCTATTGTCTTAAGCCATAGTTTGTGGTACTTGTTACAGCAATCCTGAGAAATGAATATAAAAGTGACATGAGCCCTAACCAGTTTGGCTCAGTGGATAGAGCGTCGGCCTGGAAACCATAAAACAAAGGAAGGGAAGTAGCCTTTACTGAGATCCTAACTACTAGTTGCTTTGTTTTATAATATGGCAGGCGATAGTGTTCTAAAGAATCACTCTGTGCCAAAATAGAGCCCGTGAGGCTAATAAATGAATAAGTAAATAAAACAAGCAGCAGTCATTAAAATAAACCTATTTTGGTTTTTCTTTAACAATAAAATTTATACTGAGCATCAGACCCTTTTCTGAATAAATACACTGGTAAAGGAACAGTTAGATGACACATGCACGATCTGTATTTCATTTAGATATAAATGAAACTTTACATAATATCACATAAATCATCTAAATGCTTCTGAGCAGCATGGTCAACTCACCTTTGGACCTTGTACTCCAATCCCCACTGGTCCTCTAGGGCCTGGAGGTCCTATCTGGCCTACTTCTCCCTAATAAGGAAAGAGTATTTGAAGAGTATTTGACCAAGGCAGCAAAATAAAAATAATATATTCCTTCTTTAGTCTCCTAAGAGTTGTCTTATAGCAACAAAATAAGAGAACACTGACCTTCATGTGATCAATTCATATATGTACTTTACCCCTCCACATTTGGAATGTGGAATGATCTGGCTTAAAGTATAGGCCATGTAACATACTCAAAATTGATTATAAGGAACCCCGCACCCCTACCCTCATAAAGAGTCCCTGAAAATGATAGTCAGTTATATTCTAGAACAACTAAAATTAACACATGAAAAGTCAAGATGACCGATGATCAAAAGCAGTATCATAACCAGAGAGAACAACCTGAGCTTCCATTGATGAGAGGCCCCAAATCAGCCTCTCAAGGACAGGAACAGCAGTCTATTAAGCTGCTTCTCACGTGGGCATCGTGAAGGAGTGGGCTTGAAGGTGAGACCTCTCAGAGAAGTATTTTATTTATTTAACAATGATTAATGATTTTTTGAAGCAACATTAAGGACAGCTAATTAGAAATAAGTGTCATACATCTCCCCAAGGGATAAATAATAGTTCTAATTTAGGAGATAACTTGATTCCTGTTTATAGAAAATGTTTATTTGCTGTGTCATTTCTGACTCCATATCTTTAACTAACTGTATTAGCTGTTGGACCTACTGTGAAAGTGTAGGTAAGAATAAAAATGAATCAGTCCAAAGAGGCATGTAACCACAGGTAGTTCCTAGTGATATTACTGCTCGAGATGCTAGAATAGAGTCTCATAAGTAAAAGTAACAAAGAAAACAATAAATGAAGATTGTTTAAATAAAGCTTCTAAGAGCATAAGGAATATATATTACACTTTCTAAACCATTAGGGTTATCAGGAAGATTTTACATTAAGTAGAGAGCTCTGCCTTTCAAATGCCTGCCCACTGCCCAAAAAACAGCCAGTATATTTATAGACATATGAAACTCCTTTCTCATTGAGAAAGTTACCTTGGAACCAGGTGAGCCCTGTCCTGGGGGACCTTGAGGACCAGGGGGACCAATAAGGCCTTGGATTCCCTTTAAAATAACAATAGAAAATTTGATAGTATTAGTGAAATTAAGAAGAAATGTGGGTAAGGATTTCCAGTCCTTAAAGTGAGTTTACTTCGTGTCCCATAACGAATCACTAAGAGTCAATATTAGCTGAATGGGATAGAGGCTGCTAGTTGAATCATGAAATGCATTCTCCCCCTCTCCCATGGTGAGAGAAATTTCAGCCCACATAGCTGCTTGGAATAAAGACTGTATTTCCCAGGCCCTGTAGCAGCCAGGTGTTGCCATGTGACTGGGTTCTGGCCGATGGAACGGGAATGGAAGAGATGTGTGTAATTTCCAGTCCATGCTCAAGGTAGAAGTATGCCTCCTTCTCCCCTACATCCGTTTTCCAGCGGATGAAGTGAAGACATGGTGTTTTCCCCATGGATGAAGAAAGCGCACCCTCAGAATGGCAGGCAGACAATAATGAAGAAGCCTGAAGCCCTGATGAGCAGAGCCACCACGCATCAGCTTGGAGTACTAAAGAAGAGAAATAACTCTTCATCTTATTAATCCATTTCACACCTCAGTGACATGCTAGCAAATGAGCTGTACCAACCGGTATATAAATCAAGATGTTAAAATGAAGGTTTGACTTAGGATGTAAGAAGCGATAGGCTGCCCTGACTGGTTTGGCTCAGTGGATAGAGCATTGGCCTGCGGACTCAAGGGTCCCGGGTTCAATTCTGGTCAAGGGCATGTACCTTGGTTGCGGGCACATCCCCAGTGGGGAGTGTGCAGGAAGCGACTGATTAGTGTTTCTCTCTCATTGATGTTTCTAACTCTCTCTCTCTCCCTCTCCCTTCCTCTCTGTAAAAAAATCAATAACATATATTTTTTAAAAAGAAGTAATAGGCAGCAGACACTAAACTGATACATGTTCAAATATTTGACTCTCACTCATGTTGTAGGTATAAAAGAGGGAAGGAGACAGAATTTATAAAGTTCTTTTGAAAAAGCAATCATAAAATTTTTTCTTTGGAGAAGATGAGGGGTTTAAGTTGCTTTGTGCGGTACCCCATTCTAGAAAGGGAACTTCAATGAAACCACTTGAAGATCTTGATATTTTTTTAAACAAACAAAAAAGTGACTAGATTTTATTTTTTAAGAACCCTCTTTTTATTGAATATATTGGTTAATAACGTCCTATAAGTTACAATTCTATAATACATCATCTGTGTATATTCTATGATGTGTTCACCACCCAAAGTCAAATCTCCTTACATCACCATTTATTCCCCCTTTACTCTCTTCTACCTCCCCCCACCCCTCTTTTTTCAGCCCCCATTTCTCTCTGGTAATCATCATACTATTGTCTGTATCTATGAGTTTTGTTTTGTTTTGCTTAGTCCCTTCACCTATTTTACTCACAAGGGCCAGCGTTTGACTCATGTCTAAGAAAGCTAAAGTGGACTGTGACAGCCCAGAAAGAGCTGGCGAGGGATCAGCCTGAGCATCGGGGCTTGTGCAAAGGCCACATGAGTTTTCTCTGTGGACCAGAGTAGACCTGGAGCTATTTTGAGTCTTGTCCAAAAGGGTCTGAAAGAGTAGTGAAACTCCAATAGAAAGAGTCAGTGTAGAGCAAACCTCCAGAAGAGGAGAGGCTGATGGGAGAAATCTCTGGAGGAAGAGAGTCCTTTATCCATGTCCTAGGAGGGGCAAAGGCAGGAGCCAGTGCCGGATCCCCACGAGAAAGAGTGTCAAAATCAAAATCTGCCAAGACCAGAGGACCCAAAGCCATCTGACAATGGAGCAGTCAAGAAAGAATTTCTGTACTCATTCTCTCCTCCAGCCTTGACTCAGCCGGGAGGGAGTGGAAGCAGAGATCTTCCCATGGACCGCAGGTTCTTGCTGCTCACACCGGATGAGGAAAGATTGAAAGGAAGATTTATACATCGACTAGGTAGTTTTTATCGTACAATTAAAACTGCGATTTGTAACTTTGAATGACCTTAAAACTTGCTATTAACTTAAAAATGATAAGAAAAGTCTATAGCCTGGTGATAATTTCTCTCTGTGGTACAACAAAGAAAAATCTTCCCCTAATGAAAAAAAAGTTTAAAGGGATGATGAGAGAAAAAACTAAAATTTTATTTCGCTTGCACCCCACAAACCATAACAGTGCATATAATGGTTACAGAAATTGATTATTTTATTGCAAATGTTATGTCCTTTCTCTAACTATATCATACAATTGTTTGCTCATTTTGAAAAATACAATTAGTATTCCCTTTCTCTGGTTGATGAAGATGAAGCAGTCTAAATCATTCAAGAAAGCCAACTTTTGAAATTTTGAGCCTTTAGAAGAAGGAATTATTCTTAACTTTTTCAGTCGTCCACAAGCAGCATGCAATGGGACAAAGAACCAAAACATTTCCAAAGGATGTGCCTATATGTGCATACAGATGTATATAGGGTTATTAGATTCTACTCTGTTTTATAAAATATTTGATATTTTCAAGTCTGCAAATATTTAATGAAAATCTGCAGGCCACTTAAGGGATATCATATGCTAGTTGCTGGAAATGGAATCAGAAGTTCCCTCATAAACAGGTGAATGGGAAAATCCTTTACTATAAGAAAAAGAAACATCTAATACAGGAATTCAATGAATAAACGTTAAATTAAGGATAAGAAGAAAAATGAATAATGGCATTAATTAAATTTAAGTAGAGTTTAGATCAATTGTCTTCAAAGGATAAACAAATTTGTTTCTTGCTCTGAGGAATTTACAAACAGCACATTCTATTCCATCTCCTGCTGAGTAGGGCTCAGCTCCAGGTGGCCCTTTCTACCTTAAAAAATGTTTTCTATTGGAAAAGAACAGAAGGGGATGAGAAAACCAAGAGGTCAAGGAGGACTGAGGGCTTTTTTAAGATAAAGGAAAACAACCTCCAGGAAGAACCATATTAAAGGCAACAGGAAGCTACAGGTGGGAGGTCCCGAACTCCCAGGCCATCTGGAAAGACTTGGCTTTCTTTGAACCTCATTTTTCAGCCCGATGGTGGTGACTCAGCACCAGGAGACCCAGGATGTGGCAGCGCTGTCCAGACACTTCTGGGATTAGAAGGTAAACAAATAAACCACAAAGCCTGAGAATGCCTGGTCACATAGCCAACCCCTATGTAGTCAAAATGTACAGCTCTTAATTATTTTCTAAGCATTTATTTATGGACTTATCTTGACTTCTTTTGCACCTTAACTCTCCTAATCTACACTAGGACCTCTACCAAGGAAAAGGAAATGGAAAAAGAAGTAATCCAACTTTGCTATTGCTTAGATTAGCAACAATAAACATATACTCAATAATTAGAAGACAGTCAGAAATATCAACAAGAAGATTTGGAATTATCTCATTTTTAAAATCCTTTTTTTCTCCCACTATCCTAGATAAAAGAAGCTCTATTCATTCTCTAGGCAATAGAATAATTTAAACCTTAACTCTAAATTTTAACCCAACTGATTTGCCATTTTTTAAGCAGAAGGGTATTCAGCATGAATTTGGATATATTGGTTACTTAATTAAATGAGATAATGTAGGCAAAAGCATATGGTCAATCAACAACTTTAGATAGTACTGCTATCTTCCTGTTATTTAGATATAACAAGATTACTCAGCTCTCCCAGGAGTTTTGGTCAGAAGATTTTGGAAGCAATTTCAGTCATGAATATAAAGACAAGCTAAGAGATCTTTTCTTTCCTCTGACCAACAGGGGCTTGTGTCTATTCAGGAATGGTGCCCCTTAAAATCAAGTAGTTACCTCTGATTCCAGACCTTGTTTTAAACTTAACATTTTTTCAGATTGGTTCATGGCTAGGAAGTGAAAGTACTACCCTACTGGCATTGGGAGAGAGGGCGATTTAATCACTCACAAAGCTGCGAGGGGGGAAGTAAACACACGAAGCAACAGGTAAATAAATAAACTATTGCTCCCAAAGGATACTAAAAATACAATCTGTTATCCAAAAACTCCTATCCTATTAATTAGGTTTTAAGGTTAAAAGTTATAGCATCAAGAAATGCACTATTTTTTTTTAAGTTTTGGAAGTTCTAGTAAATAAGATCTCACAAACCATCTTATTCTTCCCTATATTCACTTTGGATGTGACTTTCATTGCATTTTAACTATCGAGTACACTCATTGATGTTTGCAGGACTGGCCTTCGGCAAACTCAGCATTGGGCCAGGGAAGGGCTAAAGCATTGGTTACCTGTTCCCCTTGACTCCCGATTCCAGGGATGCCCATTGGTCCTTGGGGTCCCACAGGTCCCAAGTCCCCCTGAATAGAAAATAAATAAAAATACAACAATAAAATGAAACTCCATTCTTTCATACTTTGCTAATCTGGAATTACGTTGAATTCAAATCTATTTTTATATCCTTAAAAAAAGCTCAACATGGAAAGTTAGCAAACTCCTTTTAAACAGTTTGGTTCAAATGTGTCAAAATAGTTCATTATGTTTTACTATTTAGTCTGAATTGGTGAGAATTTGCACCAGTATATATTTATCAGTCATTTTTTCTCACAAGAATCAAAATTTCCTGAGTGGTTATTATAATGACAGAAACACTTTTTGTTAGACTCATGACAGAAATATTTAAAAGTATTAAATTCATAGAGTCCAAGGAAAACAGGATTTGAGAAATAAATTGAAGCAAAATATTGTGAATTTCTCTAAATACCTTTTCCCTCTTAATCTTATTAAAAATGCATTTTGAAAATTAAGAAATTCTCTAAGTTAAACACAACAAAATTAAAGAACCTTACATCTCCCTCTATGAAATAAATTTGGGAAACAAAATAAACGTTATCATTAAGAAGAATATCATTCATCCATCCTTTGTGTCTTTCAACCAATATTTTATGTATGAGGGCATAATAAGGTCTCTTTTGTGACTAATGAATGTTGCTTGGGTAGTGTGAAAGCAACCATAGATGGCACCTAAATGAACAGGTGTACCTCTGTTCTAATAATACTTTATTTAAAAAAACAGGCAGCCAGCCCCACATTTATTTGGCCAATGCTAGGCTAAATATATTTTTCTGAACAAAAGCATATCATTAGATTATCCTATATAATAAAGAGCTAATATGCTAATTAGACTGAACAGCAGAATGACCCTCTGGATGACCTTCCAGACAACCTTCCGGATGAAGCCGGGGCTGCAAGGGCCGAGGTAGCTGGGGCTGTGAGGGCCAAGCCCCTTGCACGAATTTTGTACATCAGGCCTCTAGTTCTATATATAATATTATGAGGTCTGTTGAACCTGTCACTAAAACATGCCCTGGGATATGCTTCTCAGTGTTTCACTCTGTATCAATCCCAGTCTAAATAAGTATCAAGGAAGGAAAATGTAATGGAGTTCAATTCTAATTCAGAACAGGATTATTCTGATTCATAACGTGATTGCTTGTCATGCGTCAGGCATTGCACTAAATGCTTTTCATACTGTATCTCATTTAATCCTCACAACAACCCTCTGAAGGTAGCCATCCCCATTTTCCTAATGAGGTTAAGTATACCCCATTCAGCGGCAAGATTCAAGTCTATTCTCTCTGACTACAAAACCCAAATCATAACCACTATTCTGCAAATATTCAGTATACCCAAAAGAGAGACCCTCTACTGTGCATTGCTATCGACACTTAAATATCTATATCAAAACTACTTCCTTGTTTTGTACCAATTATATATATTTGAGAGCCCTTAACATAGAGGTATTTATCTTATCACTTGAAACAGAGGCACCAAGTCGCTGAATCTAATATAAACTGAGTGGCCAGATTATTATGACCACCCCATCAGTACAATGAAGTGAATTAGTTATGCAAATAATAAT
>PVJC01003454.1:0-70289 GCA_004026665.1 Murina feae
TAATTATGATGTGTCTTGGTATGGTCCTTCTTGAGTTCCTTTTGATTGGGATCCTTTGCACTTCCTAGACTTGTAAGTCTATTTCTTTCACCAGGTAGGGGAAGTTTTCTGTCATTATTTCTTCAAATATGTTTTCAATATCTTGCTCTCTCTCTTCTTCTGGCACCCCTATAATTCTGATGTTGGTACGCTTAAAGTTTTCCCAGATGCTCCTTACAATATCTTCACATTTCTGGATTCTTTTTTCTCTTCCAGTTGGGTGCTTTTTTCTTTTTCATGTTTCAAATCTTTGACTCGATTATTGCAAACCTCTAGTCTGGTGATGGATCTCTGCATAATATTACTAAGTTTATTGGCGGCTTCTAGAAAATTCTTGAAAAACCTTAAAAGCGTAGTTCTGAACTCTATATCCAGTAGTTTGCGTTCCTCCATTTCTGTCTTTTGTGACCTGTTTCTTAGTCTCCGCATTTTGGCTTTCTGTGCTAGGTGTCCTACATATGGCCCAGTGATTCAGCCTCCCCGATCACCTGGGGTGGACACTCTTGTTGTACGCCTTTGAAGGCTGGGTGCACAGTCTTGTTGCAGTTATCACTGGGAGGAAAAGACCTGCAGGCCTTTCTCCTCGTTGTTTGGTGTTTGGAGCTTTTGGAGTTCTGTCCCAGCTGTAGTCCCTCAGGCTATGCTGCAGGCAGGTGGACACATAGCTTGGGCGGGATTGTAGGTGGGGTAGGGTGTGGTCTCAGAATCGCTGTGGCAGAGCAACCTGCAATGGCTGCCACTCTGCTGACTCGCAGCCTCTCCCGGACCTGGAGCCTCCAAGCCCTGGGGTCTGCACACCTCTGAGTCCCCAAATCTCCACGTCAGTGATCACTGCGAACAGCTCTGCTAGAACGCCACTGATCTTCTGCCCCGTTGCCAGAAAGCCCACACCGCATTCAGTGCAACCCCGGAGTTTATAATCTCCTTCCAAGCCTCAGATCCAGGCACAGCCGCCACCCTTTCACCCACGCCACCGCTTCTGTTCCGCGCCTCCGTACCTCTCAGTTTTGGCACCGGGAGCCTCTACCCAGTCACAATGCACTCCTTCTCCTGATTTCTAGTTGCAAAGCTTCCTCTTTATTTTTTATTGAAAAAATATGTTGTTGATTTCAGGGAAGAAAGGAGAAGAAGAGAGAGATAGAAACATCAGTGATGAGAGAGAATCATTGATTGGCTCCCTCCTGCATGTCCCACACTGAGAATCGAGGCCACAGCCTGGGCATATGCCCTGACCTGGAATTGAACCATGACCTTCTGGTTGTTAGGTTGACACTCAACCACTGAGCCATGCCAGCTGGGCTCTAATGCTATTGTTTTCAGTTGAAAATCTTTTCTTTTTTTTGTATCCAAAATGTGTTTATTGGGATGGTTCTCCACTCATCTTGGTTTGAGGTACTTTTAGGGCTGCTTCCTTCTGAAGGAGCATCCTCTGTTAGCCTTGGTTTTCCTCCTGTAGGCTGATAGAGGACAGTGGAGCAACCAAAACACAGATCTTCCATATGTGCAGGGCTAAAGATGGTGGTGATTTTATAGCATCCTGGGCATTTCACATGCATGAACTAAGCATTGGGGCTCTGCACCAAGTGCTTCTTCTTGTGTTTCCTCTTTTCTTCTGGAGAGGGAGGGAGATCCTTAGTGGAGGCATCCTATCTTGGGGAAAGCTAGTTGAAAGTCTTAATGTTCAGACCTCTTGTTCTGAAATTCTTTCTTTGGCAACAAGTATCATAAACTTGTAAGCAGGAGGCCAAATATCCAACTTGTGGAAGTTCTGTATACATAGACATATGCAGTATTGTTATCAAGATACACGGGTACTAGAGCTCTTATCCTTCCTCTCTACCATCTCCATTGAAGCCCTCTTATACCTCTGTTCTATCACAGTTGTGCCTGATGCCTCATCTTTATTTTTGCAGAAGTAGAAAGACAGAAGGGAAGAGAAAAATGTTTATTTTGGTCACAATGTGGGAAGAAATCTGTCTTCTCTCATTGCTAAGGTTGCGGTAGGAATCTTTCTAAAGATCTGAGTTAGAATTTTGGTTCTTTTTTTACTCAAAAATATTTCAGTGTAACAAATCATTTGTTCTGTATTTATAGGTTTAAAAGCTTCCTAGCTAGGAATTTAACCAGGGTTTATAAGATTTCTTTTAAAGGGAGAATGTGACCTTAGTTCCAAATAATGTATCTACAATTAAACATCTTTAGCAGAGCTATCATTCATAAGCTTAGGGTTGATTGTATATATAAATTGTGCATATTTTTAGAAAGCAGCTTATTTAGTTACTAGAGGTCCAGTGCATGGATTTGTGCACCAGTGGGATCCCTCAGCCTGGCCTGTGGGGATCGGCCGAAACTGGCTGTCCCACATTCCCTGAGGGGTCATGGATTGCAAGAGGGCGCAGGGACCCCACTGGTGCACAATTGGGGCTTTGGGTGGATGTGGGAGGTTGGCCAGCTGGGGGAGGGACTGTGGGAGGGCTCCAGGGTGTGTCTGGTCCATCTTGCTCAGTCCTGATCGGCCAGATCCCAGCAGCAAGCTAACCCACCGGTTGGAGTTCTGCCCCCTGGTGGTCAGTGCACGTCATAGTGACTGGTTGACTGGTTGACTGCTCCCTGGTGGTCAGTGCACGTCAGAGCGACTGGTCAACTGTCTGCCTCCTGGTGGTCAGTGCATGTCATAGTGAGCAGCTGAGCAGCCTTAGCATATCATTAGCATATTAAGGTTTGATTGGTTGAACGGGCGACTGGTGACCAGACAGCATATTAGGCTTTTATTATATAGAATAGGATAGTAGCTATCACTTAACAGGCTAATCTTTTGGCCTATAGTTATTAGTAATCATTTGTCTCTCTGTGTGTGTGTGTTTGTGTGTATATATTTCTTAAATTTGAGGTAGGTAGTATAAGACTAGTGCTGCAGGTCCTTGAATAATGTTTTGTTTTAACATTGATGATGTAAACATTGTTTTAACATTGTTTACATCAATTAGCCTATGGTAAAATTGGTTTCATTATATGTTGTTTCACTTCAAGTCACAGAACCAATCAGTGATGTTAACTGAGGATTTACTGTACAGTGATTTTCAAACTTTAGCATGCAGCAGAGTCACCTGGAAGTCTTAGAAAACAGATTGGTGGACCCCATCCTCAGAGTTTCTGAATCAGTAGGTCTGGAGTGGAATCTGAGAGTTTTCATTTCTGACAAGTTTCCAGGTGATGCTGTTGCTGCTGATCAAAAGACCAAACTTTGAGAAGTGTTGTTCTAGTTTTTTACTTTTGGTCTTTATTTCAGTCCTAAAAGAGGGAGTGGGGTACTTCTCTGTATAAAATATTTGTGTATGAATGGAAACATTTTGCTGTCTTTAAATTTTTTTAATTGTAGAACACAACTTTAACAATGTCACCTGACATATTTGAATGTTTTTCATAGCACCTACGAACTTGAAGATGAATTCCTTATTGTTGTTTTTTTAAATCCAACTGATGTTAATAAAGTTGTTTGCCATAGTGATAGCTAATATTGAGCTCTTATTCTGTGCCTGGTTCTATTCTATGAATCAGCTAATTTAATCTTTCTTTTCTTTTTTTAAAATTAAATTTATTCGGGTGACATTGATTCACAAAACCATATAGGTTTCAAGTGTACAACTCAACAAAACATCATCTGTACACTGCATCACGCACCCATTGCCCCATGTGAAGTCTCTTTTTGTTCTCATTTCCCACCCCTTTGCCCACCTCCGCCTACCCTCCACTTCCCTTTTCCATCTGGCTAACCCCATGCTGTTGTCTGTATCTATGTGTGTGTGTGTGTGTGTGTGTGTTTAATCCCTTCACCATCTTTCAGCACCCAACACCCTTTCCACCTGACAACTGTCAGTCTGTTCCACGGTTCATGCCTCTGTTTTTATTTTGTTCATTATATTCCACATATAAATGAGATCATATGGTATTGTCTTTTTCTGGCTTATTTCACTTAGCATAATAATCTTCAGGTCCATTCATGCTGTCTCAAAGGGTAAGAGATCCTTCTTTTTTAAAAAAATGTTTTTATTGATTTTAGAAAGGAAGGGAGAGGGATAGAGAGATAGAAACATGGATGAGAGAGAAACATCAGTCAGCTGCCTCCTGCACGCCCCTCGCTGGGGGATCGAACCCACAACCTGGGATTTGTGCACCAGTGGGATCCCTCAGCCTGGCCTGTGGGATTTGTGCCCTAACCGGGAATCTAACTATTACTTCCTAGTTCATGGGTCAATACAACCACTGAGCCACACCAGTGGGGCAAGTTTTTCTTTTTTTAATTGCTGAGTAATATTCCATTTTGTATGCACCAGCACTTTTTAAATCCACTCTTCTATTGATGGGCACTTGAGTGTTTCCAGATTTTGGCTATCAGCTCATTTAATTAATCTTCATGCTCTAGGTGAAGTAGCTTGTCCCAAGCTACGCAGTGTGGGACAGAGCTGTGATTTCAATACTGGCATTCTGGCTCCAGAGGGCAAGCTCAAAATCACCATACTCTACCGCCTATACAAATGTAGTATATCTGAAATTGAAGAAATAACATTTAAATTTTGCAATTCTGGAAATTCAGTACTATTTCAAATTATGTCTGTTTAGTAGGGTTTTGCTATTTTATTTATATCTGCAATCATTGTTTTCATCTTATTCTGTGTATCTCATTTCCAAGCTTTTCTTATTCTATTGAGTTTATTCCTACTAGTTTTTTCTATAACTATATATAGATACTTGTGACTCTGTCTCTATCCTTTGTTTTCTACTTTCTTCCAGACTAAGTTCATTTATCTTTAATATTTTTTGTGTGGCTATTTATGTTTCTGTAGTAGCCACAGCATTTCTTTTCATGATAATGATAGTTCTGTGCAGATATTCTTTCTAATGTAATGGGAATGAATCCTCATACCCTTTCCACCTTATTTATAACCAGTCCTCCTCCCAAGCTACAGTTTAAATATGGTGTTTTCTTTTCAAGCTTTTCTGTAATCTAGGATATAGGGGAGTGAATGAGATCAGTGAGGCTGAGTATAATCCATGCACTGGGCCTCATTTAGGGGAACCCCTGCTTTCTCATTTGAGATCCGATTACCTAGCCTGGTGAACAACTTGGGTACTGCATGCCCAGCCAAGTGGTGTCCAATTCTAATGGCCTTTGAAACCTTCACCCATCTAAGCGTAATTCCTTTAAAAGACAGTAAGCCTTAGCAGCTGGTTCTCTCTTTGGCAGAGTCCCACTGGGCTTCTTCTCTCAAGGGTTTTTCCTCAGGTAACTTAGTGGTTATTTTTAAGTGTTTATAAACTCTTAAGAGTTTCTGATTGAAAAATAAAACAAGGTTTTGAACCAAAACATTGAAAGATGATTTAGTGATCTCTTCTCTAGGCTTTGTAAACTCATGTGCTGTAACTTTTAATCTGTAGGTTATATTTTCCTGTTTGTTACTTTGATGGGTTTTATTTGGATTCTTTCTAGCAAGGATTTTCCTTATGGAGTAGTTTTAAGACATAAGTGTGAAGTTCTTAGCCTAGTTCATACCACATGAGTACTCAATAAATGGTAGTTAATAAGACCGAGAATAGGTAAGGAAGGTGAAAATAGTGCCATAATTTATTTAGATGTAGCTTAAGGTTTCAGACTAGTCACAAATCTTTGTATTTTTTTTTTATCTTTTCTGAGATAAAGCATAGTCTACAGTAGCATTTGAAACAGCAATGTTTCAAATAAAAATAAAACATTAGTTATAAAAAAGTAATTTATCTAGTTATATCTACAACTTTTCCTAGAGCCTTTATTTCTTGACTCTTCAAATTGCCCCCTTTTAATGGGCTATATTCTTTTTCTGCCCAATGCTGTTACGTTGCCCTGTCACCTGCTCCATTTTAATAGGGCAAGATTGGAACCTGCTTGGGGCCATTTATAGCTGATGTTTTGTCTAGGCATAATTGTGAGGGCTCAGTGTTATTCAAACTTAAAAATTCACTTCTTAATAGTACTTTGGCAAACATAGTACTTTGATCTGTAGAGATCCTCAAAGATAGGAACTCCATCCTGCTTATCTTTGAATTTCCAGTGCCTGATACATAGTAATTGAATGAATGAATGAATGCATGTCTTTGTCTTTTTCTTCCTCCCATTTCCTACTGGCCTGGCCAGTTAGTAAAACTTTTAGTATTGTGGGAATGGAGAGTTTTATATTTACTTCTGAACTAAAAAGCAAAGTCAACTAAAAGAAAAAGAAAGCATCGGGTGTGGAACAAAAGAAAATTACTTTTACCAGTATGTACCTCTTGATAAATTGTTTTGTTCATCTTTGTTATAATTAGCCTTTGATAGAAAGGTTTCTTTCTGTTCTTCTAGATCAGTGATTTCCAACTGGTGTGCTGTGCACACTAATGTGTGCTGCAAGAATTTTTAAAACAGGTACCCTGGCTTGTGTGGGTCAGTTGGTTGGAACACTGTCCTTTACACCAAAAGGTGGTGGGTTTGATTCCCAGTCAGGGCACACACATACCCAGATTTGGGATTTAAACCCCAACAGGAGGCAGTCAATTCATCTCTCTTTCTCTCTCTCTCAAAAAATTTTTAAGACATGTAATACCTGACTATTTAGTCAAGAGCACTGACCTGTTTTTTCCTTAGATTGTCAAATAAAAAAAATGACAACAGCCAACACAATAGTTGCCGGTGTGAATGAATCAAAATTATACCTAATTTTTATAAGATTGGCAAAAATAATATTTTTTGGTGTGCAGCAGAATTTTAGTAATTAGTTTATGTGTGCCATGAGATGGAAAAGGTTGACAATCTCTTTTCTAGATGGTTTCATTTTACTCTCCATATTTCTCTCTTTCAATTTTTTTTGCTTATGAACTCTAGAGAATTGATGAATAGGCATCTGAAATGTCTTATTTCTACAGAGGCCTTCTTAAGTTTGTTTGAATCATAGTATATACCAGGAAAATAGTAGTTTAACTATCTTTATCCTCAACATAATCCATATAATAAAAGCCTAATATGCAAATCCACCAAACAGTGGAACGACCAGTCGCTGTGATGCTCACTAACCACCAGGAGGAAGACGCTTGACGCAGGTGCTGCCCCCAGCTTGCAGCCCACAGGCCCCAGGCCAGTGAAAGCAGGTGCCAGCAGGGGCACCCCGATTGCCCTGCAGAGGGAGGCGACGGATGGTGGTAGGGGGTGGGGCCAGTGAGCAGGCGGCTCCAGGCCAGCTAAGGCAGGTGCCAGCAGGCTCCCCCCCCCCCCTTATCGCCCTGTGGTCTCCCCACAGATTGGCCCTGATTGCCAGCCAGGCCCAGAGACCTGGCCTGGTGCTCTAGTATACTATAAATCTAGTTCTTCTAATTATGACATACCCTTATTTCTGCCTTCCAGTGTACACCCAGTATTACCGCCCCCCCCCCCAACAAATAAACAAAACAAAAACAACTATCTAGTTTGTTTTCTGCCAGGCCACTCCTTCATAACCTGATTCCTTATTTTCTGACCTGGATATATATTGATTTAATTATTTCTGTGAAAGAGAGCAAAAGCTTTTAATCCTGTCTATTAAAACAAATGTGATTGTGTTTGTTTTCCCATCAGGATAAATGGCAGTCCCTGAATTAGTCTTAGGTGAAAATGTTGCACAGAAGTTAAACTTTCCTTTAGGTACACCCATTAAATTACTTAAGCATGTAAACATATATGCACAGAATACCCTCATCTGCCAAGAAAATAGGAAGCTTGTTAGCTGTATATTAGCTTATACCCTTCCTTCACTTGGTATTTATGCTAAATCCTATCCAGAACTCTAAGATTGTTCTTGAGTATACATGCTTCATTTGTCCTTTGTACACTCTTCCAGCCGTCCATCTTCCTACACACACACACAAGTATTACTATTTCATTTTGAAGAAATAGCATTGTCAGATGTGGCACTTAAGCTGTCCACATGCAAATCGTTGATATAATATTGACCCATATTTTTTCAGTATGTCCAATTTAGGTGGTGGTTTTGTCTTTGTCAGCAATGTTCTTAATATTTTGGGCTTATTTCTCAGTGAGAGTATAAGTAGTAGTGATTTAAAATATACCTTTAAATTTCTTTGGAGTTACTTTTTTGTAGTTGTTTTATTGTTAGATTTTATCAGTTCTGTAAGGGAGAAACCTAGAATTGATTGGAAAATGCAAATGCATTATAACTAACTTGTTTTGGCTACAATTTTATTTTATTTTTTTTTAAATGCATTTTATTGATTTTTTTCAGAGAGGAAGGGAGAGGGATAGAGAGTCAGAAACATTGATGAGAGAGAAACATCAATCAGCTGCCTCCTGCACACCCCCTACTGGGGATGTGCCCGCAACCATGGTACATGCCCTTGACTGGAATCGAACCTGGGACCTTTCAGTCTGTAGGCCGATGCTCTGTCCACTGAGCCAAACCGGTCAGGGCTTGGCTACAATTTTATAATAAATACTTAGAATTAGTTGTAGGATATTTTGGTTTGTAATGATATTGAGAAAAGAATTAGCTTATAAACGACATTTAAAACTCATGAATGTTGCAAATGATTTAGAGATTAGAAATATAAATGTAGTTTAATAACATTAGGTAATACTGGCTATATATAAAACCTATATGTGTGTAAGTAGTAAGGAAATAACTCACAACCATGTGCAAGTTATTTTTTTCAAATTAGGAACTAAATTGTGACAGCATATTCTCAACCTTTTTGCATTTTATTTATAGTTTTTTTTTTAATTTTAGTTTCAGTCTGATGGAAGCAAACAAGAAGATAAAGAGAAAACGGTAAGAGACTAGAAAATCCAATGTGTCTATTGTTTGTCTAAGTACAGAGTACTGCAAATTTTACGGTGGATAAACTTTCATCACCTGTGTGAACAATGTTATCTTTTAAGATTTTCCAATCTCCTGTTTCTGAGGATTACCATGTGAAGAAGGAAAAGGGATAATAAAAGCTCCTCATTCTCTAGCTACCTCTTTCCTTCCCTCACTTCATTTGCTTTTTTAGATGGAGAAACACCATTATATGGAAAAGGACAGTGATAGTGTGGGGGATTAGATACGGTGTGTTATGAGATTAAGAAATGGCAATTTTCCCAAGGCTAACAAATTTATTTGTGGGGGGATTAATATGGACCTCTTACTGAAATAATTTTTCCTCCCTTTTTCTTAGGAAGTTATCCTCAGCTGTTTGCTTAGCATTACTGACCAGGTATTACTTCCATCTCTTTCTTTGATGGACTGCAATGCTTGTATGTCTGAGGAACTATGGGGAATGTTTAAAACATTTCCATATCAGCACAGGTAAATATGTAATATTTTTGTATTTTGAACTACTATTTTAGTGCATTAACCTCAAAGTGTTTAACTTTTCCTAATTCTTCATCTCATTTTTTAAGATATCGTCTGTATGGCCAGTGGAAGAATGAAACTTACAATAGTCACCCACTTTTAGTAAAAGTTAAAGCTCAAACAATAGACAGAGCCAAATATATCATGAAGTAAGTTTTAATTAATTTTCTTTATATTGATCTAAAGTATATCTGGATCTAATTTACTTTCTTTCAGCCACCTTATGTCTGAGCCTCAATTTTGAAGAAGCCCAAGAATATTTCCTAATGGCATAGCTAATTATATACTGCAGATAGAATGACTATAGATTTTTTGTGGTTTTTAGCTCATTTTGATTACCAGGTTAGTTTTTGTAGTTGTGTTTGTATAGCTATGAAATCTAATAAAAATCCCTTTTAATGCATTAATTATAGGGTTTTTTTTTACATTATAGGATTTTAAAAAAATACAACCTACTGTGGCCTTTGCTTAATTTGCATTATACATTTACTGACTTGTATAAGGTAGTCAAAGGTCTAGGAATTTCTACTGCTGAAAGTTATTATAAGAAATATTTTTTCCTTTTGGAAGATCTAATGGAATTATGCAGAACTATCTCCATAGGAAGTCACCTTTAGAAAAATTTAAATTTCTATTTATTTGTGTGCTTTATTTTCATGTCATTAAAAGCACAAGAGTGATGTTTTTTATTTTCTACTTCCTGGTAAACTGTTTGAAGTTTGTTATAAAAACTTTATACTTCACATTAGTATTGGTTTAGATATAAATATACTGCTGTATTGCAAATGTTTTTAGCAAGGCTGTTTATCATTTCTTTATTATTCATGCAGTAGTATGATTATTCTAATTAAAAACAGTGAATTCTCTAGTTTAACTAGATTTCACAGTTTTTGACATTATTGTTTTTGCCCAATGATATTGTTCCTGGTCACAGTCTACTGGGAAACGTGTGTGCACATTCACATTCTGGTTTAATAGGTGCTGCTATACAGTATGTATAAAATTCTATGGGAGTTTAAAAAAGATAGTGAATTATTTCATACCGTGAAAGTTAGGGAATGCATGGAAAGAGATAGTATTAGAACTGGTTCTTCTAAAAGAGTTTTGGTCTTAAGAATTCCCCAGGTTAAAAAAACAGAATTCCCCAGGTAGAGTTCCTAGCTTAACAACAACAACTAATATTTATGGAGCCATTATTGTGTGCCAGCCACTGAACTAAGTGCTTTATATTGATTATTTAATAATATATTAAGTATTATTAAATCTCCTGAATATGTCTCTTCCATACTCTACTGCCATTAACTTAGTTCTTTTATCTGGAGTATTACAGTGACTTGTATTCTTTGTTCAGAAATCCTTTAGTGACTAACCATTGCCATAGGTTATATGTTAAATTTTATGGTATAGTAAAATAAGAGGCCTTCCATGACCTGTCCCTCCCTGTTTTCAACCTCATTTCCTGCCAGTTCTACCTCCATCTGTACTGAGCCCACTTATGTTTTCCTGAATGTGCTATGGTCTCCTTTTTCTTTGCATGTATATAGGGGCCTGGTGCACAAAAATTTGTGCACTCAGGGGAGTCCCTCAGCCTGGTCAGTGCCTTCTCATAGTCTGGGACCCCTAGGGGGATGTCCACCTGATGGCATGCCTGGTCAGCCTGAGTGAGGGGCTGATAGCTGTTTGTAGGCTGGCCAAGCCCTCCCACCCCCCGTGGGGACCCTCACCCCATGGGGGTGTGGCCAGCCTGGGTGAGGGGCTGAGGGCCGTTTTCAGGCTTCCCACAATCCCTCCAGGGTTTGGGTTCCTACTGGGTTGCCTGGCCAGCCTGGGTGAGGGGCTGAGAGCCATTTTCAGGCTGCCCACAGCTCCATTGACCCAAGGTCCCAGTGAGGCTGGCTGGAATCAGGTTGCTGGGGTTTATTTATCTTCTATAATTTAAACTTTGTTGCCTTGACTGGAGGCCTAGGCAGGCAGCGAAGCCTCCTGTTTGCTTCAGCCCCGTGGCTTTTATAGTTGAAACATTGTTGTCTTGAGCAGAGGCCCAGCCGGCCTAGGCAGGCATTTGCAACGAAAGCCTCCTGTTTGCTCTAGCTCCATGGCTGCCGGCCTCCATATTGGCTGGGTTAATTTGCATACATCTGCTCTGATTGGCTGTGGGCGTGGCTTGGCTGGTGGGCATGGCTTAGGTGTCTCAGAGTGATGGTTAATTTGCATATTACTCTTTTATTAGATTAGATTTTTTTTTTCTTTTTGTATAATTTTTTTCTTATATCTTTTCTCTCTTTGGTGACCACATACTCCGTGGGTGGGCTCCAGTGTCACCTCCTCTGTGAAGCTTTCTATAGTACATACTGCTAAGCATAATTGATCTTTATCTGTGCCACCACTGTCCCATATACATATAATGCTATCTGTCACTTAGATACATTACAATGATGATTTTTCATTTTTAATTATCTAATTTTTGAATAGTGTATATATTTACAATGTTTAAATTTCAGTATATATATATATATATATATATATATATATATATATATATATATTAAGGTTGGCAAGAAAATGCCTCTCACCCCATTCCCCTTTCTATTCAGTCCTCCCAAGGGAAAAAAAGTACCACTGTTTAGTTTCTTATTTATCATTCCAGACATTTTTATGTATATACAAATGAGTATAAATATATTCCCCCTTATTATACTGATAGCATATATTAAGTACTGTTCTGTGATTTGCTCTATTTGTTTGAGAATATAAACATTTAAAAAATGCTTTTTAACTCTGTCTCCGCAGCTGGACTGAGCATGAAGCAGGAGCTGTTACCCACCTTTATCCTAGTGCTTAGCACTTTGCCTGTCAATAGAAAACATTAATATGAATGAATAAATTAATAAAAATTTCGCAACATATGTGCAGAATTTTGAATGTACTTGGATTTGTGTTAGCAATAACTATTTCACCAGGCTTGAATAGTGTGATTCTGATACTGATTGAACTTTTTATGTTGAGAATAGAATGTATTAATTTATTACTTGCAGAATTTTACAAGTTTCGATTACTGTTTACAAGTTTTGATTACTGTTTAGGGCATCTAATACTTCATTCTGCAAATACTCATTGATTGTGTTCCATATGCCAGACACCATGGTAGCTTGAAGGGAAGTTATAGTCAAGAAACTATTCCTTTTATTTTTGTTTCCCCCTTCAGGGTGTGGGAGACAGAAAGGAACAGGATAAAATGTATATATTATAGATGATGTGTTAATTTTGGCAAGTAGGAGGGCCACCTGAAATGGTATGGTTAGAAGTAAGGATAGATGGTGTTAAGTTTTAAGGTGAAACAGAGTATAGCCAAAGTTTGAAACTGATGGGTATCTCTTTTGTGGAAAAAAAATCCAAGAAACTAGTCCAAGGAGAATGGGCAAGGGAAGCAGTTGATGATTTAAAAAAAATTTAATTGAAGGATCAGTTTTGTCATAAGAAGCTTCTTAAGATAATTATATCAAGTTCATCACTTTGAGAATGGCCACATCCCTTGAGCTATCAACTGAATTCATTATTGTTTCATTATATTTTCATTTTATAAAGCTTCCTATCACTTGTAAGCTTTTCATGTTTGAAGTTTCTAGATTTATTATGCAATAATCTTATTGGAAGAGGTTAAGATGGTGTGTAATAGACATTTCACAGATATAAATTTCCAGAATGTTAGTAAAAGAAAACTTAGCAGAGGAAGAATTAAAGAAGAAGGAAAGAATAATTTACTTTTCAAAAATTCTTTATTTTAGAGACACTTCCTGAGAACCAGAGAACTTCCTGTATCAAGGAATATAGTATTAGCTATTACGGTCACTGAGACAGATGGTGTGAGACATTTCATTACATTACACCAAATTGGATATCTTAATCTCTAAATTGATAAAAATAGCCCTTTTTAATCTAAAATAATTATGATTCTCCATAAGAAGTTTTATGTACATAGAATATCTTAGAGTTTTAATGTTTATTAGACTATTACTACAAAATAGAAATGTGTGTATTATAAATTAAGCATTAAGACAAAATCTTAATGCCCTCTGGGAGAATATCTAATCAAAATAGTCCCAAGTCTTGCATTCAAGTCTGTGGTAAATGTGGTTGTTTACATGGATTCATTTTGGATATTTGGCAAGGAAATTTTTTTTCATGATGTACCAAAACTATCAACATATGAAGGAAATTACTTAAGATGATCCATATCACCTTTTTCTCTCCTTGTAGGCGTCTTACCAAGGAAAATGTGAAGCCTTCTGGAAGACAGATTGGGAAGCTTAGCCACAGCAATCCAACCATTTTGTTTGATTATGTATGTTTTTGGGTTAATATTATTTTAAGGTGTTTTTTTGTCTTTAAGTCAGCATAAGTAGAATGGAATGATGTAGTTTTAAAAGTGTTTCATAGGGGAAAAAACCTTTAGCAAATGAAACATTTTGTCATTAGTTTTGTTTTTAGAATATATTTATTTTAGAGACACTGTCTCTATTTTATTGATCTATTTTAATAATATGTAACAGTATTGCTGTTATAAATAGTCTAATATCTTGTTTACCACATTTTGACTTATAGAAGCAGTAATAGATTCATTATTTGATTTTAGTTGTTAGAAACATTTGAATAACATTTCATTGATTTCATATTTTATATTTAAATAGAAATTTCTAAAACACATTTAACTAGCTTCTGTATGTCTAAAATTCATATTTAGATATCTTAGAATTATTTTTTAATTGGAAATGTAGCCCAAGAGAATATAATATGTCCCCCAAAATGTATACACACTTTAACAGCTGATTTCTATTTTGAAAATGAAATGTATTTTAATAAACACTACCTTTATAATTATTCAAAGTCTATACATTTTGGGGACACCCAAGGTTTTATATAGAATTAAATGGAAGGAAACTACTTTTGAAAAATAAAATGTATAGCCATTATTTAGTTAGCACAGAAGTTCTCTGTTGATTAGTTAACACCATCTATTCTATGTTGCTATCTTCCAGATTTTGTCACAAATACAGAAGTATGATAACTTAATCACACCTGTAGTAGATTCACTGAAATACCTCACTTCTTTGAATTACGATGTCTTGGCCTGTATCCTTTTAAGTGAAGTCATACATAGATTTCACATTCCATAGATCTTAATGGTGAATGTTCTATTTTCATTCTAAGTTCCTTTTGTAACCATCTGAGGTTGATTCAGTTGGTTGATTTCAAGGTTGGCCAGTCAGGAGAGAGAGGGAGGGTGGGAGGGGAGGGAGGAAGGGAGGGGAGAGGAGAGAGAGAGAGACAGAGAGAGAAAGAGAAAGAGAAAGAGAGTCAGAGAGTCTGTGTTGTGTATAGGGAGAAACAGTGTTACATTTACTAAACATTTTTCTTTATCACCCCACTGATTACTCAATGGGACGAAAAAACATCTTTTTATTTTATTTTAATTAAATTTATTGGAGTAACATTGATTAATAAGATCATACAGTTTTAAAATATATAAACATTTGATATAGGTGGAATCTATTGCTTGCTGAAAGATGGGAAAAAGCTAAAGAAGAGTTGATACTATAGTGAGTGTAGTTTTCATTAATTTGCAATAACTGGAAGCTAACAATTGTATTTTTTTCCTAAGAAATGGTATTTTTGTTGTTTTAAGAGTCTTTGTTAGAGATGTAGTGAGTTAAATTTTTTTCTTAATGTGTGAAAGATTGTATCATTGAAGCTTTAGCTAATCCAGAAAAAGAGAGAATGAAACATGATGACACAACCATCTCAAGCTGGCTTCAGAGTAAGTATTTTTATTTTTTCCAGGGATGACATTTATGACTGCCATGCAGTGTGCTCCTTTACCTATTCTAAGAGCCTATTGGCAGGAGCTCTTGAAAATAGCCACTGAACTTTTTTTACTGGTGTCCAAGTTCTTGACTGTGTAAGGAGGTTTATATAATACTTACTCATTTTCCAACTCAAGAGGTCAGTATTGGCCATGATAGAATTGGGCAAGCATTACTGGGGAGATGAAAATACACTTCTATTATCTTAAAGGAATTAATCTTTTAAAAAATAAAATGTTATTGATTTCAGAGAGGAAGGGAGAGAGAAAGAGAGATAGAAGCATCAGTGATGAGAAAGAATCATTGATCGGTTGCCTCCTGCACGCCCCCCCCAGGCATATGCCCTGACCAGGAATCAAACCGTGACCTCCTGGTTCATAGGGTTGATGTTCGATCACTGAGCAACACTGGCTGGGCTGGGGAATTAATCTTAAGGGAACTATTGTCCCTTCTTTCATTTTTATCATGAGGTTTCAGTCATATTAAAAGAACAAAAACATGGTTGTTTAATAATAAAAAACCCTAGCCTTTAAAAAAAAAGTATTGTATCTTTGATTTCTAACAGCTAGTTCCCCTTTTTTTCAACCTGTCCTGTCTGATAGCTGAATCTTGCAGTAGCTTCCCATTGCCTTTTAAAATCTGCAATCTAATAAGTCATACAAGTAAGTTCTTTGGAAATCAGCTTTTTACTCACTGTATTAGCCTCGTCTTTTGCTCCTTCTCAGTATTCCATTAATATTGAAGTTCTTGCACTTTCCATGTCTCATTTGCACATTATTCCCTTTCCTTGGAATACCCTTCCATGCTCAGTCACCTCCTCCACTACATCTTAGATTTCAGCTTAGAGGTCATTTTCTTTGGAAAGCTTTCCCTGTTAATGCTCCTACCCCAAAGTCAGAGTTAGGTGCCTTTTTTCTGCACTCCCATGGAATGTTTTATTCCTCATAGTTATTTCAGTTTACTTTCTTTATCCATCACTAGACTGTAAGCTCCTTGAGGGCAGGACCTATGTTTTGTCCATTATCCTTTACGTGCTCAACAAAATTGTCAAAAAGGCTACAGATAACCTGATTCTACTAGGACCTCATCTTAACTTGACTGGGATTTTCTCTCTACTCATGATGTGATAAGGACTATTGGTTAAAATTGGTTTTTTTCTGCTTCTTGGTCTGGCAATGCTTTATCTGTTTCCTTCCCCCTCCACAACTAGTAGCATATTCCTAGATAAAAATTTTTTTTTTCATGACAAACATTTGAGGGCAGGTGTTTTGTTGACGATTCAAGTTTACTGAGTAATCTGAAAGATTTTGTCATGGCCACAGGTTCTGGAAACAGAGCATATACATTTGAATCACTGCTCTACCTCAGACCAATTATGTGACCATGAGCACAATACATTATATCTGTGTTCTAAATTGTCATCAAACCTGAGATGATGATTGTAAAGATTAAATGAGATAGTTAACATAAAGTGCTTATTTAGTACAGTGTTTTGCATATGTATCCTCAATAAATATTAGCTATTATCAATTATAAAACTATTAAGTGGTATCAGCAATACAATTATTCCTATCTCATTTTGTTTTAGAAATTGAGTTAGTTGAACAAATGACTTTCAATATTGTACTTTTTGTTTTATGAATTGTTTTTTAAAAGCCCTTTTTTAATTTCATATAGGTCTGGCTAGTTTCTGTGGTGCAGTTTTTCGTAAATATCCAATTGATCTTGCTGGTCTTCTTCAATATGTGGCTAATCAGCTAAAGGCGGGCAAAAGGTATTCATAGCAAATTATATGTAAATGAAATTCAATAATTAGAGTGCTTCTGGTGACATTGGGATATTAAGATTTCTATTATCTTGAAAAACTATTTGTTGATTGTAGGCTTAAGTAGAATAGTTGCCCACTTATGTAGGTGGAATTCTTTAATTAAAATAAATTATAATTTAATGCATAAACACTTTTTTGCCAAAAGAAATTAATATTTGGCTATATATATATATATATATATATATATATATACATACACACACACACACACACATATATATAAAGACTAACTCATTTTGACTACCTGTTAGGCTTTTGAATAAATGATTAATATAGTATATTGTAAATCCTTTTATGACAAAAGTATTGATTAGGCTGCTGGAGAGCGGTTGGCCTTTACACTGAGCATTTGATAGGAACATATTTATTCTGAGGGTGTATATAGTATCTTTAACACAATTATTTTTGGAATTTGAACTTTAGAGAGACATAAAGCTTACATACCTTTTGAATAGTACCCTCCTTTCTTTATAAATACTGAGTTTTATTATTTTATTCTGGACCAATATCAGTGCTTAGAATTTGAATTAGTATGTATATTAAACCTTATCAGCAGTAGACTGAGACTAGAATCAAAGAACTGAAATTGTTTTCAAAAGCTTTCTGATAGAAATCAAACAAAAAATCTGTAAAGCTATCTGGTGTTCCAAACAAATATTAACTAAGGAATTCTTGATATTATTATTTTTGTTTAGGGAAAATTTTTAAAAATATTTAGGTTCAGGATGTTATGAATATAGCACTTATGTTATGCTCATCTGATAAATTCCTATGCATTTTACTCTTTAGTGTCTGTAGGCTAGGAGAACATAATGTTATTTTAAATCTATAATTTAGTTCTCTGTACTGTAAATATAGTTTTTGTGACCATCTAATTAAAAGATAGTTTAAAGAAAAATGAAAGTGTTTTATTGGGACTTGTTGCATACTAATTTGCATTAAGGCCCTCTTGTTTTCAAAAACTATATTTAGGTAAGACAAGGAATCTTAGAAAACTGTTTCTTTGTCTATTACTTTGTGTATTGGTTATGTCTAGCTTTACCTTTGGCAAAATATGTGCATTTGTTTTATGGGAAAGAATGTTTTCACTGTATCTTCATTACTTAACTAATTAAAGATGGTCTTGGAAGTCATAGGCATTATTTCCATTGACAGTTCTGAACTTTAAGAATTAAAATGTATAACTGTTGGCACAATAATAAATATGCTTAAGGTTGGCCACTAAATTGTCATGTTAAGCCTAAATACCACAACATGGAACTTCTGTCCCCTTCCCTTTTTAAAAATATATTTTTATTGATTTCAGAGAGGAAGGGAGAGGGAAGAGAGAGACAGAAGCACCAATGATGAGAGAGAATCAGTGATCCGCTGCCCCCCTCATGCCCCCTCCCCTCACCGGGGATCAAGCCTGCAACCCTGGCATGTGCCCTTGACCGGAATTGAACCCGGGACCCTTCATTCTGCAGGCTGACACTCTATCCACTGAGCCAAGCCAGCTAGGGCTGTCCTTCCTTTTTTCCATCCTTCCCTCCTTTCATCCCTCCATTCTTTCCAAGTGTGTGTGATTATTTAGAGCAATATCTCTATCATAAAAAACATTTATTGGCCATTCTATACTGTATGGTAAAAAATGCTATGGAGGACACAATTGGGTCACTGATAAGAATGAAATATGAACTGAAAATTCAGCTGATAAAAATGAAATATGAATTGTAGATTAAAGTATTGTATCAATGTTAGATTTACTAAAGTTGATAACTGCTGTGGTTATATAAAAGAATAGCTGTATTTTTAGGAAATGCACTCTTAGGAAATATAGTATTAAGAATTTTAGGGGTGAATGTACCCCTAAAATCATGTTACATACTAAATGAACTCTGAAATGGTTCAAAAAATATGTGTGTGTGTGTGTGTGTGTGTGTATAGAGAAAGAGAGAGGAGGGAAAGAGAGAAAATACAAATAATAAAACAAATAGGAGTAAAATGTTGGGGTAAAGCTTTGGACTGTTTTTATTTTTGCATGTCATCTGTACATTATTTCCAAGTAAACTGTTCAAATAAATTTAAATATATTACATGGCCCAAATATTTTTTGTATAGTTCTAGGAATGCAGTTTTTCCTTAAAAAATGCTTTAACCCTTTTCTCCTCATACTTATGTACAAATAGTTTAGGGGTTCTCAGTTACCATATATTGTCACTTTTTTATTTTAAGTTTCAACTATAAGTTGTTTCTTATTTTTTCTAAATAGTTTTGACCTGCTTATATTGAAAGAAGTGGTACAAAAAATGGCAGGAATAGAAATTACAGAGGAAATGACAATGGAGCAACTAGAGGCCATGACTGGTGGAGAGCAATTAAAAGCTGAGGTGAGAGTTGCTAGTTTTATTTATTGATTTTTTTAAAGTTCAAAATGTATGCATGCTCATATTAAAGAATCCAAATAATACATACATAAACCAAACATCAGAGCAATACTTATTCTCCTTTCACAACTGTCCCCACCTTCCTTTTAAAAATTATGATATATTAGTTATTTTAACCTTTAGTTAAATATTTTTATTAATTAAAAAATATATTTTTTAAATTTATTGATTTCAGAGAGGAAGAGAGAGGGAGACTCAGATAGAAGCATCAATGATGAGAATCATTGATTGGCTGCCTCCTTCACGCCCCCTACTGGGGATCGAGCCCACAACCTGGGCATATGCCCTTGGTTGGAATCGAACCTGGGACCCTTTAGTCCGCAAGCCAACGCTCTATACATGAGCCAAACCAGCTAGGGCTATTAATTTTTTTAGAGAGAAAAGAGAGAGTGAGAAAGAGAGAGAGAAACATTGATTTGTTGATCCACTTATTTATGCATGCATTGGTTGATCCTTCTATGTGCCCTGACCAGGGATCAAACCCTTACCTTGGTATCTCTGGACAATGTTCTAACCAACTGAACTACCTGGCCAGGGCATATTTTAACCTTTTTAAAAAGCTGAAACAAAGTAAAGAAAAGGAATACTTTCTTGATTATATGTTCCCCTCAAGCTACCCTAGTGTTTGTAAGGGAAATAAACCACATCTGTAAAGAAAATAAATACCAATATTCTGTGGTCCTTGATGTCCTAACTGGCATAAATCTGAACATAGTTACTCAGTTGTTGAATCTACTCCACACTGAATAAAGAATAATCCTATCCTATATAATAAAAGAGAAACATGTAAATTGACCTTCCCTCTGCTACGCTCACCAACCAATCAGGAGTGAGTATGCATATTAACCCAACAAAGATGGTTGGTTAATTTGCATACACAGGCACCGGGCAGAGAGCAGAGTGGGAGAGCTGGCAAAAAGTGGAACAGCTTGGGGAAATTGGCTCCCCAAGCCACCAGACGGAGAGCAGAGAGGGAGAGCTGGCTGCTTGGAGGACTTGGCAGAGTGGGAGGCTATGGGATGGAGACAGAGCAGAAAGGAAAACCAAGATTGCGGGGAGCACCAGGAATTCTGGGAATAGTAGTAGTTTTGGTGGCAGCCCCAGGACCAGAAGTGGAAGCCCAGAGTGTGAGGAGCATCAGGAATGCTGGGAATTATAGTTCTGATGGGAGATGGATCTCCTAGACACTAGAACAAAGTGAGCCTGGAGCAAGTTACTGTTGCAGTGGGGGACGATGGGAAAGCAAAGGTGAGAAACATAAGTAAAATCAGTGTCTGGGAAAAATTAAAGGGAAAATATCCTAAAACTTCCAGGAAATCTCCACCAATGAAGCAAAGAAAAAAAAATCTCTATTATTCTGTGAGCAACAAACCAAACTGAGTTGGGGTCTCAGACAGTTTGCTCATATGATTGCAAAGACAGACAGAAACTCCTGGATTGGAGAGGGCTCCCCTGAGGACTCCCAGATTGGAGAGGGTGCAGGTCGGGCTGAGGAACCCCCACAACCCCCAGTGCATGAATGTCGTGCACTTGGGCCTCTAGTTCTTTATAAAAGACTACAGGTAGAAAATGGATAATATGCAGAAGTTTCAAGGCAATTGACAGTTATTTTTAAGTCAGTGACTACAACTAGTAACAGTGCCACTAAAATTTTCAAAGAAAGAGAAGGTAAATTTATGTCTTCTCTTTTGCAGGGTGGTTATTTTGGCCAGATCAGAAACACTAAAAAATCTTCTCAGAGATTAAAGGATGCACTATTGGACCATGATCTTGCTCTTCCCCTCTGTTTGCTTATGGCTCAGCAGAGGAATGGGGTGATCTTTCAAGAAGGTGGAGAGAAACATTTGAAACTTGTGGGAAAGCTCTATGATCAGGCAAGTTAAAGTGGCTTTGTGTTTATGTTAATTTTTTAAAATCCTGATAATGGCAAATATAGCATGTTCTATAACTCGAAAAATGTAATTCTGCACATATGAGTGTGAAACAGCTCTTATGTAAAGTGTAAAGTAGACATGCTGGAAATGAGCTGTATCTGCGCAAATTATGATATTTAATCAGTGGCTCTAGGAGATGTAATAATATGTATAAGGTTTTCAGTTAAGTAGATAACTAAGTTGTTTGCTCTCATATCTTTCCTAATCTCTGCAATTTCAATCACAGCAAAGTAGATGTGATCTTTATTTATAAAATATATTTATAAATATTAAACACCACATCTATGGTTAGCTTACAAAATGTGTTTAACAATCACTATGTTATGAGGAAAAAGGATCACATATATTTTATAAATGAAGTTTTCATCTTCTAAGGGCAAGGGAATTGACTTCTGTCTACATAAAATTGTATGTGATTTAAGTAAATATATTTTGCTACTAAAAGTGATGAACAATAACTTGGAACTTGAGAACTGGTTGTTCTTAAAGCCTTAGATTAGTATATTTTCAGTACCTTGGCATCTTTTTTGTAATATGATTATGTTTGTAGATTGTCTTTAAAGTTCTTTCAATTTGTCAAATTTAAATTCTTGTTAATATTGTTTAAATGACATCTTAATCATTTTGGAAAATGTTTATCATGTTTTTGTAAAATGATAGCACATTTGTGGTTTTTTTGTCTTATTTTTTAAATTTAGTGTCATGATACCCTGGTACAGTTTGGTGGGTTTTTAGCATCTAATCTAAGCACAGAAGATTATATAAAGCGAGTGCCTTCAATTGATGTGCTCTGTAATGAATTTCATACACCCCATGATGCAGCATTTTTCCTGTCTAGGCCAATGTATGCACACCATATTTCAGTAAGTATAAATATCATTGCTGTAATTTACGAACAATTCCAAATAATTTTAACTTTTATTTGTAATTACATTTTACTTTGACATAGATATAGATTGTCTCTTGGAGAATTACTTTTTTGTTAATACTCATCTCTGAGCAGTGTATAATGAAAATTTCCCCTTTAAAAGTAAGTCTTACTAGTTCTATAATTTTACTGTTACTGTGCCACTAGTTGTCCAGGTTGATGTCTTCTGTCTTATGGGCCCTCTAGAACTATAGCTCTCAAACATTAGTGTAGATGAGAATCACCGACAAAGCATCTTACAAACTGAGTCCCATATCCCCCAGTTCTAATTTTGTTTTAATCCTCACCCAAGGATATGTTCATTGATTTTTAGAGAGAGGGAGAGAAAGAAACATTACATGGTTGCCTCCTGCATGTACCCTTACCAGGGCCAGGGGATTAAACCCACAACCTAAATATGTGTCCTCACTGGAAATTAAACTTGAGGCCTTTTGGTGTATGGAACAATGCTCCAACCAACTGAGTCACACGAGCCAGGACCCCCAATTATAATTTAATAACTTGAATGATACCTGGATATGTATTTGTTTTTATTTATTTATTTATATATTTTATTTTTTTTTTAGAGGAAGGGGGAGGGATAGAGAGTTAGAAACATTGATGAGAAAGAAACATTGATCAGCTGCCTCCTGCACACTCCCTACTGGGGATGTGCCCGCAACCAAGGTACATACCCTTGACTGGAATCGAATCTGGGACCCTTCAGTCCACAGGCCGACGCTCTATCCACTGAGCCAAACCGGTTAGGGCTGTGGTTGTTTTTCAGAAGTACTAGATGATTCTGAAATTAATGAATGTGGTATGTCATTCTAAGAAACACTCCTGTTGAATACAGACTCCTGTTTCCTCAATGACAGTATCCCTGTCAGATAGTTGACTTGCTATTATGCATACTTGCCTTGAAAGAAATATAGACAGCCTTAACTACTCACAAAAAAATCTTACAGTGTCTGTTGTGTAACTTCTAGGAAGGTGTATTTATGGTTTTATTTCTCTCCACCTACATGAAACAACTGAAAACAAAAAACATCATGAAAAGCAAACTAGAGCCTTCTGAAGCAGAGTATCCCAGTAGTGACTAGGACGAGGAGACAGCTCTCTCTACTTTATCTGCCACTGTTAGCTGCAAAGCAGTGACCTCTAATTGGATTCATTTTTCCTTTTCCCTTAAGGCCATGGTCAATCCTCTGTTTGGAATCTGTGGTACTTTCCCACTCTGAGTGGAGTCCCAGCATATTTTTAATTTTGGGTTAGAATTGGATTCTGGCCCTTCCGTTTATTGTTTTTAAGTCTGTACTATACAAAGTTTCCTTTACAAATTTGGGGAAAGATCTTAGTCTTGTCTCTTAAGCTAGGATACCTTCCCAGTAGGGGTACAAGGTTGTGTAGTACAGGCATGGAAAAAGGCACTGAGAAATTTGGTGTATAATTGATCATTTAACCAACCATTAGCTCTTAGTGTTTACATATCACCTGTCACAGTCTCACAACTCCCTCTAACAACTAAGTAAATGTTAATTGATTTAATTATCACTTTATTAGCATGCAGCTATTCTTTGCTGTAATTTCTAGAGGAGATAGGAGAATAAGGGAGACGGAATAGGCCTTTTCTTTTTCTTTATTTATTAACTTATTAATTAAATCTTTATTGTTGAAAGTGTTACATATGTCCCCTTTACCCCCCCCCCCCCATTGACCTCTTCTAACCTTTTCTTGTCCTTTAGAATCTCTCAATTCAGAATATCTTACACCCTTTGCACAGTTATATCTTGTGTTGTCACTCCACCCCATAGTAGATCAGGGAGAATTTCTTCATCTCAGGAATTCTAACCTGCCTTGTGCTATACTGAGAACACACTAATCAGTAATATTGAAGCCTAGCAAACAGAAACACTTGGTTACCTGATGTTGGCTGAACTTTTCCAGGTCAGAAAATGGAGCAGGTCATTCATACCAATAGCTGCCTTTTCTGTAGCCTATGTAAAATATTATGCCTTTGTCATTTAAGGGATACAAAACTCTAAACAAAGAAATATTTCCCCCTCAGGGTTGAGGAAGAAAACAACTATACAGAGCCTACATGCTACCCTCTGGAAAGGGAGTTCCTCAGCAACTTTGGTTGCAGTGGATGATATCCAACCTTTCCTGGGGATGCTTGCTTTTGCTCTTTTAGTAAAAGCCTCTCTTGAAGAGCCTTCGATAAGAGAATATGAGTATTGGAGGACTACTAGGTCCCTTCCATAAGTTGACTACTAGCAGGCTTTCATGAGAATAATTTAGCCAACCAAACACTGCTTAAATAATTGGGTCAGCCAGAGCTTTTTTAAAACCAATAATTAGAAGTACAGCAGTAACTGTGAATATCAGTTCTATTCCATAGATCTAGTTCCCCAGGTGACTTGAGATGTACAACTGTTGTGTCACTCCATTTGACTGAAGATATGAGCTTGATAAGGGAGTTAAACTGACTTTAGACAAGGAAATTTTCATCCTAGGTAAATATGCAATGTAACTGATCAAGCCTATTTTTTTTTAACTAGATAGGAAATAGGGGGTGCATAGCAATAGAAGTAACAGATTCAGAAACAGAGGATTGGGGAGACTGGGGCTATCATATAACCCTCTCATATCTATAACCTAATATTTGAGTTTTAATTGCTGAGACCTACTTTGCAACATGGGTCTGAAAGGCTCCCCTCAGTTAATCTAGATCTCACTCAAACCAGCTAGTTAAGCTACCTTATGCAGGTAGTTTGATCCCGGATTTACTGTATTTTCCGGCATATAAGATGACTGGGCATATAAGATGACCCCCAACTTTTGAGAAGATTTTCCTGGGTTAAAAAATCTGGACGGAGACCATATGCGGCACAAAAAGGAACTGACCAGAGACACTTGCAGTCTCCGTCCGGCTCCATTGAAATGAATGGAGTGTGGCCGTTTTTGAGCTCTCCCCACCGTTTGCAGCAACCACAGATTTTCCAGTTCAGCTCAGAAGTTTCAGCACCGGCCCTATAAGACAACACCAGGCGTATAAGACGACCCCCGACTTTTGAGAAGATTTTGCTGGGTTAAAAAGTCGTCTTATACACCAGAAAATACGGTATCTTGTTTTGTTAGAACTTTAGCAGATGTCATTCTGCTCACAGGAATTCATGTTAGTTACCATCATTAGGACATAACTTTGTCACCTGTGTGGTATCAGTAGTTATCAGCGTGTTCTGTAAAATGTGAATAACATGAGATGAATCTTCCTACTTCTAGAATAATTGTATTATTCTCACAGCCTGCTTGAGATACTATCTGGAACAAAGAGTATTTGGTATGTCTTCAGTTCCAGTGAGCCTGAGGTAAAGCAGCACTTCGGAAGGAAGAGCCTTTGTTGTCTTTGCCTATCCTGATGCAAAACCTTTAATTCTGACCTTTTAGTTCTGGGTTTCATGTTTAGCACAAACTGTCAATGATAAAGTGCTTTTCTAACATGAAGAAGAAGCTAGTTTTAGATTTCCTCTCAGGTTCATCTTCATTGGTGATGCCTAACCCAAACAGCATTTTCTGGGTGAGGGCTTTGTCATCCTAAAGAGACTGAGGGACATGAGAAATAGTAATAGCTCCACCTCGTATTATTTTATTTTTGACATTTGGCATACACTGTGAACTAATAATGTAGTTCTTCCCATTGTACTAACATTCTTTTTCTGATACAGTTAAGAGTATGCCTTCCTCTGGCTCTCCTCCTACTTAGGATAAACCAACCAAGCCAAAAAAGCTAGTGTCAGTTCCCACACACTTTAAACTCCAATATACCATAGCCATTCATAGAAAATCTTATTAGTTTGGCATTAGGGTGACCGGTTGATCCTGGGTTTGCCTGGGACTTTCCCAGTTTTAGCACTAAAGTCTTAATTGCTGGAAAACCCCTAAATTACTGGCAAACCTGGACAGTTGGTCAACCTACTTAGTAGTCCTATGGTGACTTTCTCATAACATTTTTTAGCATCAGTCTAGCTTATTTTTTGTTGTTTTTTTTTTTGTTAATCTTCACCTGAGGATATTTTCCCATTGATTTTTAGAGAGAGTAGAAGGGAGGAGGAGAGACACTGAGAGAGAAACATCGATGGAAGAGAGACAACATCGATTGGTTGCCTCCAACATGAGCTCTGACCAGGACCGGGGATAGAGTCTGCAACCAAGGTACATGCCCTTGGCTGGAATCGAACCCGGGACCCTTCAGATGCGATCTGATGCTCTATTCATTGAGCCAAACCAACTAGGGCTGATCCAGTTTCCTCTTCTTTTTTTTTTTAATATTTTTACTGATTTCAGAGAGGAAGGGAGAGGGAGAGAAACATCAATGATGAGAGAGAATCATTGATTGGCTACCTCCTGCATGCCCCCTACTTGGGATCAAGCCCACAACCTGGGCATATGCCCTTGACTGGAATTGAACCTGGGACCCTTCCGTCCTCATGCTGATACTCTATCCATTGAGCCATACTACCTAGAGCTGATCTAACTTCTTAATTGACAAATTGTAACAGCTGATAAGGACTACATGTGGTGATAAGACATTCTGTCCTTGTTGGCTGTAGTAGTTCCATCCTGCCTCTTTACTAGTATTATAACCTTCTACTTGGTTCACTTGAATATCTCAAAAGCAGGAGTGGAAACCCTACATGTCCAATACATGATGCATCAATAAGAGAGAACAGATTAGGGGGAATGGACCAGGGCCATACATACCTTATTCACTTACCCAACCAGTCAGATTCACTAAGAATATTCTGAAAAGCTGCTAGTGAGCATACAGGACTAAAGATTGGAACAGCTTCCAGGAATGATTTATCTTAAAATAAATGTCTTTTTGGTAAGAAACTAGAATTCTTACAACAGTTTTGGTTGGTCATCTTCTGATATTTGAAAAGGGAACATAGATTTGTTTTTTCATTTAAAAGTTAATTTATTTCCCCATCACTATTTATTCCTTCTATGTCCTCTTCCACGTTCACCCACCCCCTTTCTGAACTCAGCAATCACCACATTGTTGTCCGGGTCCATGAGTTCTCTCTCTCTCTCTTTTTTTCTTTTTTGCTCAGTCCCTTTACCACTACACTCTAAGCTGTCTTCCTGCTCTTTATCTATGAGTCTGTGTTTCACTTGGTAGCTCAGTTTGGGGAACATAGGTTTTTATACAGTGAAAGTCAATGCTATAAATTGTATTGTGTGTGTGTGTTTACTTTTTATTTCCAGTCCAAGTATGACGAACTTAAAAAATCAGAAAAGGGAAGTAAACAGCAACATAAAGTTCACAAGTATATTACATCATGTGAAATGGTGATGGCTCCTGTCCATGAAGCAGTGGTCTCCTTACATGTTTCCAAAGTATGGGATGACATCAGCCCTCAATTCTATGCTACATTCTGGTCATTGACAATGTATGACCTTGCAGTTCCACACACCAGCTATGAACGGGAAGTCAGTAAACTTAAAGTCCAGATGAAAGCAATTGATGACAATCAGGAAATGGTAGGTTTTTATTATAGTTGCTCAAGTACAATAACATCATGGTATTAATTTTGCATTACCCGTACTTTGAAACTGTGTTAGCTCGGGTTCCTTAAAACCACAATCCTGTCGCTATATAATATTGTCCTAAGTGGGTTTAATGGTGACCTCTCAATGGTTGGGGCTGAGAGTTTGGTGAGTATATGGAAGTTTTGATCTTTCAAAAGGTATTTGAGTTTGCTTTTCTACTGAAGTCTATGTTAATTAACTTAAAAATGATCTGTGTGGTTCCAGTTGCAAGAACAATAGTAGTTCCAAAGAGGAGAACTCTTTAGGAGAAGGCTTTATTGAGGAGGTGAGTCTTGGCTGGGTAGGCCTTGAATATAGATTAGGTTTGAAAATAATGAAGACAGTTAGGCTACCCTAGAGTTCCAGCAAAGATATGAAGTAGTCCAAAGTTTAAGGAGGCCACTTTTACAGTAGCCAGTGGGCTCAATGATAAGTTTGAATGGGGCCAGTGTATGTAGAGTAGTGAATACTAAAAAAGAGGATTTGATCAAATTGAGGGTTATTTTAGATTTCTCAGGAGGAACTTAACAATAAAAATGCTACTTTAGAAAAATTATGACAGTGGTATGAGGGATGCATTTGATAGGGGAAAGGATGGCAATAGGCTGAAGATCAGCCAAGTGACTTTTTAGGTAAGTCATTGTGAAGTGCTGAGAGCATAGACTGTGGTGGAGGTTGTGGGAATGCACAGTACTTGTAAGGTATTGTGATATTAAAATGAAGGAGACGGAAGAGTCAAAGATGACTCTGTGCCTCAGAATAAAGGTACCAGTATTGGGAAGGTGGCTTGTTTTGATGGTGTACAAAGACTGGGTGACTTTGTCTTGAATTTGTTAAATGGAGGTGAAAGCACATCTAAATAGACTCCTGAACACCCCTGTTGAAGTAATGAATATAAAATAGCATTTATCTCTTTTTGGAATTTTTAATTAAAATAAAGGGAGGCAATGTGCCTGTAGTTAGAAAAATATCTAACTTATACTTTGTAGCCTCCAAATAAAAAGAAAAAAGAGAAGGAGCGTTGTACTGCTCTTCAGGACAAACTTCTTGAAGAAGAAAAGAAACAGATGGAACATGTACAGCGAGTTCTACAGAGACTGAAACTGGAAAAGGACAACTGGCTTTTAGCAAGTATGTTGTTGGAATTGTTACGTTCCTGCTACTGCTAAATTACAAAAGCAGACCTTTAAAACTGGAGGTGTTGAAGTGTATTATATTTGTATTTCAACTCTGTTCACTGTCCCATTCTTTTTTTTAAGTTGCATAAATTTATTAAAACTTTGAAGACATTTAACAGTTGGTTGAAGTCAGAACTATAAATTCTTAATTCTAAAACACAAATTCAATTTCAAAGGCTTTAGAAAGAATTCCTTATAAAGGGTTAGCACTACATTCTTGGTTAGGGTGGTACTTGGAACACTTCCCATATAATTTCACCATTTCACCCCTGACCCATTGCCTTGATAAATTGACCGGCAGTAGCATATGAAATTGTGGAGAGATGAGAGTCTCATATTCATAGTTATCTAAATGTAGCAAGTAGCACCAGGTTTCCCATTTAATGAAATGCCATTTCTTTTATAATTCTTTGGAGGAATAAGCCTTTACATTCCCATTTTCCCCAATCAGAGAAGAGCCACTCAGGTGCCTGTGTCCTAACACACCTTTAAGTATTGGTCAGGAGTAAAACACTGGCTGAGTTATCCAGAGGAGTCCTTACAGGGATGCAGGTAAAAAATGCCTCAGAAGGTGCTTTACTCTGTTTTGTTCACATCTCAAATCTACTTGGCTGGTCACAGGTAGGCAGGTAGAAATTGGTTAAAAATTTTGCAACCATGATTTTATCCACAAACAGCTTAAGATGATTAGTATAAGGCATGATGTCAGGAGCGGAGCCAGCAGTCTGCCCCCAGGGTGTCCGCGCAGGCATGAAGTTGTGACAAAAGCCATCCCGGCCACCTTGCACCCCCATCCAGGTGCGGTGCTTCCCGGTGAGCCAACCGCTCAGGAAGGTCACCAGGTGCTGGCAGCCCTGGTCCACGGTGGCATCCCATTCCCTCCGTGCCTGCGTGTGGCCTGGCGGCGGTCTCTCCAACAGGTCTGCCGCGAAGGATACGAGCGCCACCACGCTGAAACAGTTAGGGTCTGTGCCGTCTGGAACCAGCCCCTCTATCTGGTCCACCATCTGCGCAATGTGGTTTCTCTGCCTGCGGGACCAGGAGTGCGGGATACCCAGCCATGAATGAGCAGCCAGGGAGCGCATCACCATGGCCTTGAACGTGGATGGCGGCCGCGTGGCTGTGCTGCGCCTTTGGGCACGGGTGTTCCAGGAACTCGGTCAGCAGCAGTCGGGTGCACAACCTCAACTCGTCGTCGTCCATGGCCTGGTGTCAGGGTCCTCCTAGAGCGCACCTATGAGGCTTCGGGCTGTGACTCAGATCAGATGCTCCCCCTGCGTGGGCCTGGGTGGCCCAGAAAGCACACGAGGTTCCCATCCGAGCCGCGCCTCTGTGGCCACTCGCGCACCGCGCCCCGCCATTGTCCCATTCTTTCGTTATTCGTTAATGCAGAGTCAACTTCGCATGTTCACTGAATTGACTTAGTTTGCTGGTAAAATTAATTAGCTTATAACTATAATTGTTGGGTATCATTTAACTTCTTGTATAAAATCTTATTTCTGGAGAAATTATAGATAGAAAAGTGTCCACAGAGTAAAAATGAAAGTCTTATTCTAGGCATGACCCTTTGGTTGCTAACTGTAAGTAGTAGTTTGTGATTGTACAGCATTCTCTATACTAAAGTTAATATGTTGTCATGTTTAGGTGCCTTGAGGCACTTGAGGAAGAAGTTTACCACTTAATATATTTTTCCCTTATTTTTAGAATCTACCAAAAATGAGACCATCACAAAATTTCTACAGCTGTGTATATTTCCTCGATGTATTTTTTCAGCAATTGATGCTGTTTATTGTGCCCGTTTTGTTGAATTGGTACATCAACAGAAAACTCCAAATTTTTCCACACTTCTTTGTTATGATCGAGTAAGTTCTTTTTATTGTAACCTTTAAAAAAAAGTCTTATGCAAAGATAGCTAAACATTATAATCTATATAGGTATTGTGTGTGTAGTTAAAAGCATGAACTCAAGAGCCAAGTGCCTGAACTTGAATCCTAGCTCTGCTAATTTCTAGCTGCATGATCTTTGGCAAGTTTTTCAACCTCTGTGTGCCTCAGTTTTCTTATTGTAAAATGGGATAGTACCTACTTCATAAGATTGTTGAGTATTAAATGAGTCACTACACACAAAAGCACTTTGAATAATGCCCGATACATAAAAAGCACCCCTAGTTAATCTATTAACTTAACATTTGGGTTTATATGTTTGCTATACTCATCTCCATTTTTAACCTTCACCCCCTCAAAAACAACAGAAAAGCTTATAACTTTGTACATAACATAACAGCAGAGATGCTTTTCAGCATGGTCACATTCACAGATTTTTGCACTTGGCATTTTTCTTAATTACTGCATTTTGTGATTTAAAATGTAATATATGTTACAGCGTGTCATCTGCATATTTCTGATTTCTATCAGACTTGCCCTACTGACTGTCCCCCTAATCCAGTGATATCTATGGCTAAGTCTTTGTCAGAGAAGTTATGATGTAATAATAATGATAGCTGTTTTCTTCTGTCACTGTAAATCAGCTTTCTTTATAAAAGTTTTGTTGTTGCTTTATGAATGTACTCTTTCCTCACCAAAGCTAAAATTTTTTTTAAAGGTCTCTGGGATTGTGAATGTAAAAAGGGAAGATAAATTTTGACTAAACTTACCTGTTTGGTATATTATGATTTACTGTAACACGATCTTTTGATATTTTGAACTAATTTTTACTTGAGTTTGTTTTTTTACTTCTCAAACATTTTTTCCTGTAGGTTTTCTCTGATATAATTTACACAGTTGCAAGTTGTACTGAAAATGAAGCTAGTCGATATGGGAGATTTCTTTGCTGCATGTTAGAGACTGTAACCAGGTGGCATAGTGATAGAGCCACATATGAAAAGGTATGACTAATATGCTTATATTTTACCCACGCATATAATGACACCTACAGTAAAATCTCTAGTTGTTCAGTTTTAAAAGAGAAGCTGAGTTTAAGATTCAGTTGTAAAACAGTGTTTAAAATTTTAGCATAATTCATCCATTATTAAAAGTGCTATATATTTTCATCCTACTTCAAACTGATAACATTCCAAATTAATACCATTGAATAAACTGAGCCTTTTTGAGAAAACTACCTATCATTCAAATACACATCATGTTTTCACATAGAATCATTAATCTAGTTTACTTACATTTCAGCCTCTGCTACTTTGGGGGACAGATTTTTCTTTAAAAGTAACAACCTATTTTTGCCTTTTAGGAATGTGGAAATTATCCAGGATTCCTTACTATATTACGGGCAACTGGATTCGATGGTGGAAATAAAGCTGATCAATTAGACTATGAAAATTTTCGGCATGTTGTACACAAATGGCATTACAAACTAACCAAGGTAAAAAAAAATGTGTTTCTCAAACGTGTTTTTTTCTCTCTTCATACACACACTTTTATAATAATGGATCTTAAAATGTTTGTTGTAGGCATCGGTACATTGCCTTGAAACAGGCGAATATACTCACATCAGGAATATCTTGATTGTGCTAACAAAAATACTTCCTTGGTACCCAAAAGTTTTGAATCTGGGTCAGGCTTTGGAAAGAAGAGTGCATAAAATCTTCCAAGAAGAAAAAGAGAAGAGGCCTGATCTATATGCATTGGCTATGGGGTAACACAATTATACTTTAATGTGATTTATGAGACTAGGTAATAGAAGGATTCTGAAGACTTTAAACTGTTTTACAGTGTTGAAGTTTATTTTCTGCTTTACTTCAGGAAATTATGGGAGATTATGCGATCATGTTCCCACAGGCTGGTGAGAGTTGTCACTTCTGATTATCAGATTCCGGTTTATACTGGATGATAGTTTCACAAGTCATATAATCTGTACTGGTTTTGAGGAAATGTAACTTTATCATCAGTTGGATTATCAGATCTTTAATAGTGAAAAAAAGGCATCTTAGTTTAAGGATTAATTTACATTGAAATTTTTATTTACCTTGCTAATTTTATTCTTTTAAACCTCATGTTTGTGCTTTTTGATTTGTATTTGTATATTTAAACACTTTGTGCGACTTTCAGCTACTCTGGGCAGTTGAAAAGTAGAAAGTCATACATGATACCTGAAAATGAGTTTCATCACAAAGACCCCCCTCCGAGGAATGCAGTTGCCAGTGTACAAAATGGGCCTGGTGGTGGGTCTTCTTCATCGTCCATAGGAAGTGCATCTAAATCTGATGAAAGCGGTGCTGAGGAGAATGGTATGCCTATTTGTAGAAATTTGTAAATAATATGGTTTGTTTCAACAAACTGAAATGTCTTATATCATATGCCAAGTAAAATGCTGCCTTATAATTACTTCTTTATTCCCCAGGTAGTAGTATGTAACTGTCAAGGAGTAAATCAATCCTTTGTTTCTTCTAATTAAACTCTAATCATTTTGCTATGAAATTGTAGTTTACTTATATTGAGGGGATTGTCAAATAAAATCTTGCCTTTATTTCAGATAAATCAAGGGAGAGATCTCAGTGTGGTGTGAAAGCTGTTAATAAAGCTTCTAGTGCCACACCAAAAGGGAATTCAAGCAATGGAAATAGTGGCTCTAACAGGTAGGAACAAGTCAGTAAGAAACCCTTAATGATTAAAAGCATGAAATATATTTTATGACTGTTTGTCTTAAAATCTTACATTTTTATTCTTAAGCAGCAAAACCGTTAAAGAAAATGACAAAGAAAAAGGGAAAGAGAAAGAAAAAGAGAAAAAAGAAAAGACTCCAGCTACTACTCCAGAGGCCAGGGTACTTGGTAAAGATGGTAAAGACAAACCGAAGGAAGAGCGACCAAATAAAGATGAAAAAGCAAGAGAGACGAAGGAAAGAACACCTAAGTCCGACAAAGAAAAAGAAAAATTCAAGAAAGAAGACAAAGCTAAAGATGAGAAATTCAAGACCACTGTCCCCAACGTAGAATCAAAATCGACTCAAGAAAAGGAAAGAGAGAAGGAACCATCCAGAGAAAGAGATATAGCAAAGGAAATGAAATCAAAGGAAAATGTAAAAGGAGGAGAAAAAACTCCAGTTTCTGGGTCCTTGAAGTCACCTGTTCCCCGATCAGATATTACTGAGCCTGAAAGGGGCAAGTTTGCCTTTCTTTATATTTGTTTGCCTTTAGTCTTTATAACGTATATTTGCACTTGTCTCCTTGTTTTGGCAAGTTATCTAGGAACTTTACTGGGGCAAATAATACTTGCTGACCTTAAAAGTTTTTCATATTTTGAAGTGTTTGAAAAAAGTGGAAATATGTCTTACTGTGACTATTGTTTTTTTTCTCCCAACAGAACAAAAACGCCGCAAAATTGATACACATCCTTCTCCATCACATTCCTCAACAGTAAAGGTTAGTATAGCCTGAGGAAGGCAGCGTCCATATTAGGCTCACCTGTTTGGAATACGTGTCCTGACTTCCTTCAAGTCTTATGCCAAGTATTCACTGGAGCCACTGGAGGTTTCATGTTGCATTAGAAAATGAATTTTTTACATATTGGTGGACTGATATTTTTTCCTATTGAGTATTTTTATAATTAAAAAAAATTACAACTTCAAGGACTGAGCATTAATTTTATAGTGTTTCAAAGTGCAAGAGAAATTTTACCCAGAAGTGCCTCACTGCTTTAAGCAGTCTTTTTGGAGTGCAATGGTGGCTACAAGCAAATGAATCTTTTCAGCAGAATGAAGCCTATTTTTCGGCATAAATATTGAAGAATATGTAGCACTGAAGACTTCCTGGATGACACAGGATAAACAAGATACCTCTGAATTCATCAAGCTTCTTGATGAGCATCATACCGATGTGTGCCTTCTAAGAAGGAATCTTGAAAGGAGTTCCATTTTAAAGTCTCCTTGGTGATCAGTTCTCCTGTAGTGTATATTCAGTGAGCATGCAGCTTCTGTTGTATCTTCCCTTGGAGGTTTGTTTATACCCATTGGGTTCCCAACAAGTTGAACCTTGCGTTATGATAAAAGCAGATGTGGCATCCAATCCTACCACCAAGCAAAGAGAAACCCCAGGCATTCAACTGCAGCACAAAATCGTGGGTGTAGCCTTCTTGAAGACTCAGGGTAGCCATTCCTTGCTTGATATTTAATTTTAATTCTAAAGCCATCTAATTTCATGGAATCTTTGAATTTGCAATACGTTGAACTTTAAAACTGTAAGTTAACTAATTCTTCATCAAGAGCACTGTGGTGGAATACCGTAATTTATTTCCTTTTCTTTCTTTGAAGTGTTTTTTTGTTTTGTTTTGTTTTTTTGTTTGTTTTGTTTTGTTTTGTTCTGGGAGGTATGAGATGCACCATCAGAGGCACTTTGCAAAAAAAATCAGTCTTTTATAATATTACATTTTGTTTTCTTTTAATATAATGCCACTGAGTTTTCTGGCTAGGATATGAAATGTGTATATTTATTTATTTTGAGTCACAGTAGAGTAAAAATGGAAACCTCCCACGTAAAGAAAAACTATGAAAATGCACGATAGTGTTGTTCTTCCACAGTGACCCCCACTATTTTAAACTTTTTGTGTAGGAAAATAAATCTGATTTTTAATGTTAAGCCTCTTAACATTACCTGTAACTTACAGTGTAATGGAAAATGTGGCATTGACATTTATTTTTAAATTCTGAGCAGAGAAAGAGTTTTATTTGTTACATTGAATACATATAATTTATTTAGTTTTTGAAACATTACAATTCCATAATTTATTTAGTTTTTTTAAACATTACAATTCCATTACACAGTTTTGCTTTTTTTTTATTGTTGATATTCATGTGCTAATGACATCACAAGATGTTATCCTCACAAGAAGTAGCTGGTTTATTTCCAGGTTACAGCCATACTTCCCAAAGTTCTTCTGGGTTCTGAGAACTATGCCAGCTCACCTGTCATCTCCATTCATTTTCTACAGGACAGTCTCATCGAACTCAAGGAGTCTTCAGCAAAGGTTTGAGTCTTTTAAAATCATCATGCCTAAGTAATACAAAAAAATTCTTTACCCTTGCCCTAGTAAATTCAGTATGATAACTTTAATGAATATCTATCACAAACTGAAACAATGGATGACAATGGTCCCTTTTAATGAGATTGTTCTAAAATGTGTGTAATGTGGCAACATTTCTATAATCTCTCCTTGCTTGCTGTGTTATGCATTACCCTTTTATGCTTCAAAATCTGGAAATTAAGGTTTGGGGGAGACATTGTTGGCTTGTTTTGGGGAGTAGGCTTATATAATTTCTTAAATCTGCCAGGTTGTTTTCTGACTTTTTTAGACAGCCTGAAATACCAAAACATAAATTTGATGCATTCACATAACCATTCTAAAAACTGAGCCCATCTCAGTCCGTAAAATTATTTATATTGCCTATGCTGAGCTACCTTTTTGGTAGTTGCAGCATAATATCAAGAAATATGGTCAGTATAAACTAATCATTTTCCTGGATGGGGAATACTCAACGTGATGGTTATGTTTACATGTCAGTATTAATTCTTGCCTATTACTCTACTTTCTTGAGTAGTACTGCTACTAAAAAGAATGTGTAGTTTGTATATCTTATTGCAGAGTTCATTTCATTATTGTAGTTGAATTGTCCATTGTTCATGTTATTTTGTCTTTATTATTATAAAACTTGTACTCTACTTTTATATTCTACTTTGCCTCCTCTTATATATCTGCTAAGTATGATTCTTTACTGGTGGACCAATACAAAATGAAATTTTGAAACAAAGCCAGTTGACAGTACTAATTGCTTCTAGATCTATAGATTTATAATGAAATGTCTGTGGATATTGGGCAAATAAACATTAATTTTTAACAGTTTAGATTAGCCATTGTGCCTGTGTCCTGAAATTGTAGCATTGTTTTTAGAATATACTGTATTAAAAGAGTATCAGCTTGTACTGTGAATGCTTTCTTTTAAAGTAAAACTTTTCATTGGCTACATTAAATATGTATTGCAATATAATAGGTTTTCACAACCAGTTTGGGATTGTGTATGTCAGTTATAATCATCAGTGGCTTGTGTGGGCTACTTTAAATTTATGGGTTTACAATGTTGCCTTGTGAGTATTTATTTTCTGAAACATACTTTGAAGCAGTCTGAAACCTGCTGTTATATAAAGTTAATTGGATTTTCTAATCGATGATGAAGATTATGCTTCTTTACATTTGTGAAAACCTTTTGAAAATAAACATATGTGAGAGAAACATATGTTATCTCATTTTGTGCTCATTATAGTGCTATGAGGTAGATAGCATAGGTGTTAGTGTATTTTTGACTAAGAGACTGAAGACATTCTTGGTCCTTTCCCAGTGCCATATAACTTGTCATTATCAAAACTTGGACTACAGTTAAGATTTCCTCAGGTGTTCTTATTACCACAATGAAAACAAATTGCAAGAAAAGACATTATGGTTCCTTGATTCTTAGCACCCATTTCAACAGTAGTTGACAAGGTTCCTAACTCTTTTAACGTGCTTATCTTGTTTCTAAACTTATAATGATTTAAGTCAATCTTACTACTTCTCTTAAAAAAAAAAGATGGTGACTTTTTGGACATTTAAAATTCAGTAGGTCTAAGGGAAAAATGGGGACTTATTTAACACTCTTTGTAATACTTTAAGCAATAAAACAAAAATTAAAATACATAAATAAATAAATTCAATAGGTCTATTATACAGATAACCAGAAAATTTTGAAAATGGCATATGAATACACTTCTAAAAATTAAGTGTTTCACACCTCTTTTCAGATCTTTTGTGCTTTAGTATGGTACCTGACAATATTATTTGGTGTTAAATAAATATTTGAAATGAATTCTTAGGCCTTTGGACTTTGGTAAAGCATCCAAAGTTTACTGCTCCGCACAGTAATTGATGTTACATTTTTATGTGTGTAGGAAAATTTAATAACATATATGTCAGAGGGCAAAAATTACTAGACTTCTAATGATCTGTAAACTTGATCTGTATATACTTACTGTTCCTGGGGTAGCTTTTATTTTTTAGAGGACTCAAAAGAAGTGTGTCTATTTTTTCATGCTGTCTTGTCATTTGTACATATAAAATTGTTTCCCTGCTTTAGTTTAACCTTTGAGTTATGCTGTGGGATACTCTTCAAATTTTTTTTACTTACTATTTTCACTTGATTAAAGGGAGAAAAATCTAGCTTAGTATCCAAATATTTTGTCAGTTCACCTTTTACCCCAATTTCCAATTGGCATATTTCCAATTCTGATCAGTTGTATTTTTACCTAGCAATCCTACTAGTTACATTTGATAAAGAATGTGTGAAAAGCATGCTCCTTTAACATAGGTTCTATGTAATTTAGGAGGGCAGCAATACCCACCTCAAAAGAGAATGCTTCCTTTAATTTCTATTACCATCTTAAAACAAGTATTTACAACCGACCACAAGCCTGCGAATGAGGCTGTCTTTATATATTGTAGCCTTAATAAAAATACAGCAGTGTTCTCTTAAACAGATTTTGAAAATCAATCAAATTGCTTTTTGGATCTAAAGAACATAATGTCAAAAATAAAAGCAAATAAAACCCAAAATTCAACAATGCTTCATGCAGATCAATTTAACAAATCATTAATTTTATTTGGCAAACATTTATTGAGTACTCACTGTGTGTGTACAAAGCACTAGTAAGTGTGTAAAAGCCTAAAAGATACATTAGTTCCTTACCATACTGGAAACTATGTTTGATAAAAATAAATGACATGAATTTAACAGGGAATACCTATCATAAAAAGGTTAATATGAAGTAATATGAGTTCACCAGAAAGTGAGTTGCAGAGTCGAGGGACAGTCAGACTGTTGATGACTTCTGAGCTGAATTTGAAGGCTGAGTAGGATTTTAAGAGATGAAGGTAAAAGTGAACAACCATTTTGGGGAAGAGAACTGTGGAGGGCAGGGTGTTAGAGAATAGCAGTGGCCACAGCATAGAATGTGTTGGGTGCTCCCTAGTAGGATATAATTGTGCAAAGATTGTGAAGAGTTTGGAATACCTAAGCTGAAGAGTGTGCATTTTATCCCATAGGTAATGAGACACTTTGTTTTTGTGGAAAAGAGTATTGTGATCAGAACTATTCTTAAGAGGGTAGAAAGAAGGAATATAATTGAACACATTTCTAAACTAAAATTTCTAGGTTTCTCAATTTCTAGCAATACAGAAATCAAGTTAGGCACAATTAAAAACTTCATTCTTGTGTATGTGTGTGCATGTGTGCATGTGTGTGCACATGGGTGCTTATTTGTGACAAAACTATTTTTTTTGTTTCTATTGGGAGAATTAAGCAATACTTCCTTCAGAGAAATCTTTTTCAAGTATTGCAGTAATATATTATTTCCATTGTCTTGTCAGTTTCATGAGTAATATTAAGACAGGAATACAACTCGCATACAGAAAATCTTCAAGTGTCATTTAGTGCATTATATCTAGCAAGAGTACATTTTGCACAAACACTTTTATGACTGTTTTTCATTCTCTTGCTCTTTGTTAATAATGAAATTTTATTTATTTCAGTTGATCACCAACTTTTAAACACTGAAATTTTAAAGAATCTACTTCTGTGTTGCTATGGCACTATTTCTGAGCCAGCTGAATTGAAAATATTTGATGGTGTTAAAAATGTGTTTCTTTAATTCTCAAAGTGATGTTTGTCTTTTTCATGTATCCCTTTGAATATCAAAGGATTTCATTGTGTAACAATATTTGACTTCTGACTCACTGTTCTTTTCATTGCTAAGGTATATCTAGAATTGTGTAGTTATGTAACAAGTTATATTCAGTATTCTGCTGCCTAATACTTTTAATGTCCTAAACATAAGCTTATAGCACAGTTATAAATGCTGTAAGGTTAGGTATTTGATTGCTTCCTGAATGATTTCTTTTATAGTAGATTTCCATATTTATAACTTGCATAAGTAAAGTTATCTCTTCATTATTAGAGTTAGCAAATCCTTGATTTTTGGCTGTTTTATTGCCTATGGGTCGTTTGGCAGAGAAAGAATAAGCAGAGGAGGAGAACATTGGTTTATCATTTCTCAGTCTTTGAGGTGTTTCATCATCTGCAGCTCACTATATAGCTTACTGAGTTATTTAGAACTAGTAAGACAAAATTCACAGTTAGTTGTGATAATTAGATATAAATTTGAGTGCTTTCAGAAGTGGAGATTATGTAGCCTTTACATTTATAAAAATAATTTAGGATCATCTATGCATGATATACTCCGAGGCAGAAAACTTATTAGTTATGACTAGGCTTTATTTTATATTTTTGCTCACTGTCATTGATTGCCTATTGGTAGATAGCAAAACTATTTAAAATTTCCATGATTTTGTAGAAGTTTGTAATTTTTTTTTACAGTAGAGAAAGTCTGGTCACTATTTTTCACATATGGACTATTGTAATGGTGGTTATAGGTCTTCTCAATAGAGCTATAAAAGGAACTGTAGCTTGTGAATTTATTAATGAATCTCAGTCGAGGCAGGAATGAACTGGTAATTTTATAAGCCCAAGAATTGAAGTCTTTGCATAATTTGTGCCATGCTCTTTTATTTTACCTCTTGTAACCCAGACAGCCGACCAGTTTTGACTTGGGGTCTCACTACCAATTGTCTTTCATTAAATAAACAATCAAGCAAATGATACCAATACTGGAAAACTAATAATCTTTAGTAATGTTGCCTTAATTTAACAGCTCTACCTTAATCATACTCCTTCACCACTGTCCAAGAGTAAGGAGAGAGAAATGGACAAGAAAGATTTGGACAAGTCAAGGGAAAGATCCAGAGAAAGAGAGAAAAAAGATGAAAAGGACAGGAAGGAACGGAAAAGGGTTTGTAATTTTTTAAAACTAGTTTGGAAAGCTCATTATTGTGTACAATAGTATGTTTGTTGCCTATTTTTAAAGTACTAGTTTGTTGCATGGCAATCTGTTATTTAGTGTTTTAATTGGTATTTTCATTCTAAAGTGTTTGAATCTTCTAGAGTGATAAGGATCTTCAGCCTAACAATCTCTCCCAGCTCTGCTTGTCTTTCATGTTATTTTACCAAGTATGTGAAACTATCACAAATATTCTTCAATGCTGTGCACTTCTTGCATAAAAGTAATAGTTTAAAACAAAACAAAACAAAAAATTCTTGATCAATGTAGTTCACAATTCTTGGTTCTAGGATCACTCAAACAATGACCGTGAAGTGCTACCGGACTTAACCAAGAGGCGAAAAGAGGAAAATGGAACAAGTAGGTAGACTTACCAATGCTTTTGAAACAATTGTCAAACTGAATTGGAAATGGCTCTCATGATTCTCTTTTATAATTTTAGTGGTGGTTTCAAAACACAAAAGTGAAAGTCCATGTGAGTCTCCTTATCCAAATGAGAAAGACAAGGAAAAAAATAAGTCCAAATCTTCAGGCAAAGAAAAAGGCGGTGATTCTTTTAAATCAGAAAAAATGGATAAAATCTCCTCCAGTGGCAAAAAGGTAAATTGGGATAATAAAGGAACAATATACTTTACTTAGAAAATTAACCCTTTGAAAATGCAGCAAATATTGAGGTTCTTTTATAGTCAAATAGTCTTTTGTTAATTATTTGGGATGAAAAGATGAGACAGTAGGGGGAGTGCAGGTTATCTTGGGAATTCAGACCAACTCAGTCCCAAATTACTGGGAGGGTAGAATTAGTTTACCCCCAAAATTCCTTTCCTCTTCATTCCACTCCCACCTATTTCTCTTCATTGAGTTTCAGCCTTTCTTTTTGTGTTTTCTTTCTTCTCCACTAACAATGCTTTTTAATTTTTCTGTATTCATGAGAATAAAATATGTATTTTATTTGCATATATTATTTACATGTATTCTCCCTGATCATTAGTGTCATAAAGTAAAAAATGTCTGTGGTTCTAAACATTTTATAACATTTTCTCCTAATAATCTTATGTGTTTGCAAATTGTATTTGATTCTCACATTAAGTGTAGTGTGCATTCTCTTGGATACTTACTAACGGATGATATTCAAAATACATCTCATGCATTAGTCATTAAGTAAGCAAGTCATCACTAAAGTGTAAAGCATTTATTATGTTGTATATTCAAAATATGTATATTTTATATATTTATAGTTTTGAAATTTATAGTTATTAAAAGCAGTTTTAGAAAATTATAAGGTGATAGTTTCAAAATTTCTATATGCTTTAGAGGGGAGGTTGCTCCTTTTAAATATTTTTTAAATTGAGTTAAAATTTACATAACAAAATTAGTCATTTTAAAGTGTACAAGTGGTAGCATTTAGTATCTTTACAATGTTGTGCCATCACCATCTCTGTCTAGTTCCAAAACATTTTCATCACCTCAAAGGAAAACTCCATACCCATTAAGCTGCATTCCCCATTTTCTCCTCCCTTTGTCTCCTGAAAAAAACTAATCTGCTTTCTGTCTCTGTGGATTTACCAATTTTGGATATTTCATATAAATGGAATCATGTAATAAAGTGGCCTTTTGTGTCTGACTTCTTTCACTTAGCATAATGTTTTTGAGATTCTTCCATGGTGTAGCATGAATCAGTAGTACTTCATTTCTTTATATGGCTAAATAATATTTCATTGTATGAATATACCACATTTGTTGACCATTTGTTGGACTTCTGTGTTTTCCACCTTTTGGCTATTGTGAATAGTGCTGCTATGAAGTATATGTTTGAATACCTGTTTTAAAATCTTGTGTGTATATACCCAGGAGTGGAATTTCTGGGTTTTATGGTAATGCTATGTTTAATTTTTGAGGAATCACCAACCTGTTTTCCACAGTGGCAGCACAATTTATATTTCTACCAGCAATGCATGAGGGTGCCAATTTCTCTACATTCTTTACAACATTTTTTTAATTTAAATTTTATTTTTTATTACATAGCCATCCTAGTGGGTGTGAAGTGGCATCTCATTGTGGTTTTGATTTTGCATTTCCTTAATGACTAATGATGTTGAGTATCTTTTCATGTGCTTTTTGGCCATTTGTATATCTTCTTTGGAGAAATTTATTCAGATGCTTTGGCCATTTTTAATTGGATTATTTGTCTTTTTGTTGCTCAGTTGTAAGAATTCTGTATATAGTCTGATGCTTAGACCCTTATGAGATCTATGATTTGCAAATAATTTCTCCCATTTGGTAGATTGTCTTTTCACTTTCTTGATAGTGTAACTTGATGCATGAAAGTGTTTATTTGATGAAATCCAATTCTTTGTTGTTGCTTGTGCTTTTGGTGTCATATTAAATAAGTTTTTGAAGAAAAATTTATGACTGGTGGGTGATTGAAAAGGGATTTTGAGCTGATTTTTTAATTTGGTTTTCCCTTCCCCAACTAATTCCACCATTCCTTATAGGAGTCCAGGCATGATAAAGAAAAGATAGAAAAGAAAGAGAAACGGGACAGTTCAGGAGGAAAGGAAGAGAAGAAACAATATCCTTTTCATCTTATTGATGCTTTTAATCAGTGAAATGGAAAGCTTTGATACTGTTCATGTTTAGAATTGTACCCTTGTAGTATGTGCTCTAAATGCTTAAGAGCCTCTTAGCTTTTAAATGGTCTCTCCAGTTTTTCCTCTCAAATATAAGAAATGTGGAAGTGGGCGAATTGATATATTTTTTAAACTTCTTTGTTGATTGAGGTTGTCTTATGCCACTAAGGGATTTGAAGTCCTTCTGGCTGTATTATCATTGAGAGGAAGAAAAAGAACAGGGTCCCTTGGGCTGGGAGCATGGGGAATTGAAGGGCAAGATGATGCAGCAGACAAGCAGAGCTGGTAGAGTTTGAGGCTACCAGCTGGTTAGAGCCAAATAGGCCTGCAAGCTAAGGGATTGTACTAAAAGATGAGACACCATTCTTTTTTCCCTAGTTTTCCCCTTAATTTGTCATCTACTCATAAGTCCTCGGACAAACACAGATAATGAAGACTTTCCATCAAGGTGAGTGTTCTCTCACCTTTTCAATAAAGAGAAATTTTATGAAATGAGGTCTGATGATGATGAAGAAACTAGATCCATTTTGCAAACTACAAGTAGTATTTTTCACCTGAATATAATGACTAGGTCTTTGGGTATAGATGCAAAACAAAATTCATAGTTATTTTAAAGCTGTTTTCGTTTTAAGCTTGCTGATTAGCCGTGCTTTTTTTTTTTAACACCAAGATGTATTTAAGAACATCTAGCTTTCTTTTCACCACTCATTCCCATCTTCTCTGGATAATTAAGTACTTTTTTAAAGTGCCATAGCCTTGTAGGTGTTTGTGGCATCTGCATTTTACAGGTGAAGAAACTGAGACTGGAAGTTTAAGTTGAGGAGGTGACAGAGACTCTAGCTGGCAGAGCCAATACTTAAACATAGGTCTTCTTGCCCTTTCATGTTCTCTGTTCTTTTTGCCTGTTCATGCAGACATGTTATTCGGAGATTTTTATTTTAAGTTTTTGTGCCTTTTTTCTACCAGTGCCCAGGTTTTGCAAAGCTGAAAAATTTGGTCTGTGCTCTTAGTTCTGGAATTTAAAATCTGCAGCTTTGTTTTCAAGGTATTCATGCTTTATGTGATATTTAAAAGTTTTAACCATCTTTAGTAAATTGTATGTGGACAGTAGTCCACTGTCTTTGTGGTCAGAGTGTTCAGAGCCTAATATAGACTTTTTGAGCACTCACTCACGTCGTCATCTAAATAGTTATTGTTTGGTGATGCCTTAGGATTATTGAGTTATGTAGGATGATTTACCCTCCATATTTAATGGTTCGATGTGACTGTATTTGAAGTTTTTTACTCTTTTTATAGTCCATTTTCCTGCTTCCATATTATATGTCACTTTTTTTTAGCTGTCACTTCTTAATGATATCAAGTATGCTTGCTGTCTGTACCCTCCCCCAAATATTATTTGCTGCTTCCATTTTTTTATAATACCATACAGAAAACCAAGACTCTTTACAGTTGTTTTTGAGAGTGAGCAATGTCTAAGAGCCTGTTTTGTATTGGGGTATAAGCTATAGGGTATAGATTTTTTTATTGTTATTTTGGCTGCAAAGCAGGGTTTTGAGGTTCCAGATAGGTAACCTCCTGACAAATAGTGTGTTTTTTCCACTTCGTTATCTGTGCTTGTTATCTAAGTAGTAGAGTAGGGTAAATGAGAGTTATGAGAGAGCATTTAGAATTTAGTAATTTTTTAAAATTAGAAATATTGTAAAAGTAATATTATTGCCCATTCTTCAATTTTAGTCATCTACACCTCAACAACTAGCTATCTTCTCTAGTGAACTGTAAACTCTTAATTTTTTCTTAGTCTTCACCCTAACCTTTCTTTTATTTAATTTTCATATGTTGTTATTGATTGCAGAGAGAGGAAGGGAAAGGGAGAGGGGGAGAGAGATGGAAACATCAATGGTGACAGAAAATCATCGATCAGCTGCCTCCTGCAGGCCCCCTACTGGGGATCCAGCCTAAAACCCAGGCATGTGCCCTGACTGGGAATCGAACCATGACCTCTGTTTCATGGGTCGATGCTCAACCACTGAGCCACACTAGCCGGGCTTAGCCTTTCTTTTAGTTTGACATTTTGCTTTTTATTTCTCCTTTCACACGGTCTCCTTATTAAAGGAAACCAAAAACCCTACCTCTCATATGTTTGTTAGGAATGGGCTAACCATAACTAACAACTTTCACTGTGATTTTATCCATCTCTCTTTACTCAGTATCTAAATATTATTTTTTGGTATGTTAAAATTATGCTAAAGATTCCTTTGAGTTCTTCACATAGGCCATGGATTATTTGTACTTTACCTCTGTATATAATCTCTCAGGATCAAAGGCAGGAAAAGACTGGCCTGAGGTGTTAGGTTGGTGGTCTTGTAGCTGAGCTTCTCAATTCAGATAACTCTTTTAAGGTTCATTTAGCATGATGATCATTATGTTCAATTTCTTGCTGACAATTATGTACTCTACTTTCTTCTTGGGTAGTCTCTTAATATTGTGAGGTTGATATTTCCTTTTGCCAGCTGCCTCCTATTGGATACATTCTAGGATTGGTTAGGTCTTTCCGTTGTTCTGCCTTTACCTTTAGAGGTCTCATCGTTTCGGATTAGCACCATTGACAATTAGGCTACCTCAAATCTGCTGTTTCCTGCTGTTTTTAATTTTATTTTACATTCTGCAGAAAGGAGAGCTGCTGCATGTCTCATATTTCTGTGATTCAAAGATGTCGTTAATTTTAAGAATCATTGATTTCAATAACTATTTTTTGAGAAGAGTGAATAGAGAAAGGACATTTATTATAAGTATCATCCTGATTTCAGAAACATTAAAATGATTGCATTAGAGTTAAGAAATATAATATATAAATGTGATCCAGATTTAATTTCTTGCAAAGTCTTTTGTCTTCTTTTTCTGTCTCAGTTTTACTTGCACCATTCTTCCTCTTGTTTTCTATCTTTTCTCACTTGTTATTGCTGAAGTCTTTGTCCAAATTCCTTATCTCTCTTTGATTTAGTTCCTTGGACACTACTAGCTGCTTTGCCTTTAACCTTTCCTTTAGTTTAATCTTTAAAAATTCATGCCAATTAAATTTTTCTTTCTAGAACCATCCTTTAGCTTCTCAATTTGAATTTGATACATGTGGTCCTCAGTTCATGAATGTTGAGCTTGGTTAGATCATTGAGAGTCCTTTTAGAAACAGATGCTATGCTATACCAAACTGAGACTTTCTTCCAGATTTTGAGAGGCTCAATCTTGGACTTTATTCTTGATTTCAAAGAATATTAGCAGTTAGATCTGTCCTCTCCATCTGAATTTGTAATATACTACATTCCTATTCTAATCCTCCACTCCAATAAGGCCTAATATATTTTACAGGTCCATCTCAGCTCCAGTCTCATATGTGTAACCTAATCATTTTGTATGCTTTAAACCCAGGGTTGTAAATTGTCAGCCCTTAGGCAGAACGTGGCTCATTAGATGTATCTCCTGAAGTCACACAATATTTAACATTTTAAAAAAGTGGTTATCTTTAAAAATCAGAAGAGTTGACAAATCAGAATTTCAGTTTCTCTTGAAAAATTGGGACATCTGGCAATATTGTGTTCTGATTTTTGTATGGCAGCAATCAGCTAGACCTGCCTAGGTATTGCCCCCCACCCCCCTTACATAGAGAGTGGGTTTTTAAAATTTATTTTATTTTATTGCATAAAGAATTACAAAGATTAGTACATATATATTTTTTTTTCTTCCCTTGCCCTTCCCCCGGCATCCCCTACCCCCCAGTGTTTTGTGTCCATTGGTTATGCTTATATGCATGCATAAAAGTCCTTTTTAAAAATTTTTATTTTACTTCAATCAGTCCCCACCCAGCTCACTTCATTTGTTTCCATTATATATGAACCCCTATAAACAATTGATTTTATATTTACTGTCATAAGCCTTATTTCGATGGAAGTGCTCAAAGATTGCTTATTTTAGGACTGTGTTGCCATGTCAAGGCATAGTCCTAGATGCTGGTACTGTATTAGAGTAGAGAGTGTCCAATTAAGTTTCTTTCTCAGTAGTTTCCCATTGCTTATGTGTGTGGGGGCTTTCTTACAGAGTCCTAGTCACTAATTCTTACTTACATATGAGTATGTTACATGTCCCTGTACTTAGATTGTGATCTTGTTAAAGGCAGTAATTTCATGCCTTCCTTATAATCAAACAACTAAGTATTTTTCTTTATTAACTGCTAGGTTTCAGCAACTCTGTTAACTTCATATGGAGAGCTATGTACAGAAGTATTAAGTGTATCAATGCTGTTTCTCATCATTGATTTTTTTTCTCTCTCTCAAAAAAAAGGTTCCGTTTATTTACGGCATTTGATAATATACTATTTAAAAAGAAGTTACTTTGTATGCTGCAGCATATTTTTTGAGGGCAGGTTTATTATGCTTTCATTTGAGTCTGCATGTAGAATCATTGGATGTGTACAAAAGTTTTGTTAGGAGATTGAAATGATATACACAAACTATTTTTCTCTTCATTATCATTCTTTATACTTTTAAAAGTATTTGGTGTGAGTTCTTTGCACTGATATTCATAGCCACTGAAAAGTTGGAGAAAACAGGAGGAATTTTCTATTTCTTTCTTCCACTTAAGGTAGACAAAATATTCACTAAGGTGCTGTGCTGTTTTTATCTGGACATAGACATGAACACTTACAAAAGGCTCTCATACCACATTTACTCCTGAATGTGACTATCCCCAATACATGCATTTATCCTGAAAGTTACCCCTGAGTACGCTAAGATTCAGGTCAACAAATTCCCAGTTTTAACTCTGAGTTACATTTTACACACATGAAACATCCTAGGTAGCACTATAAAGGGTAAATGAAAGGAGTATAGTGGATGGCTATCCCTGTAACTTCTTTCTTCCTCATAAGTGTTTATTTGACTTTCTAGCTGTTAACCTCATCCATATATGCCTTTTTACTTGGAGGGAGAGAAAAAGAGAGAGAGAGGGGTGAGGGAGAGGGAGAGAAAGAGAAAGAACTTGAGAGCTAGTATCTTGAAATCCTGACAGCTTCAGTCACTGGTGAAAATGAAGAGAACTAAATTCTAGGACGCCTTCTTAGAGGTGAAGACACTTAACCAAAAATAATCTATTGATTTGGTGGACATATATTTTCTCTAAAGCAAATTTTGCAACCAAGAGGGCTCTTTTATGAGGAATCTATGAACAATTGAGACTTTTCTTAGGACCTTCTTGGTGACTTTGATAATAAAATTAGATAGTGTGTGTCTATAAAAGCACACCTCCAATAAGAAGGCTGAATTTTTACTTGTCTTTCTTCTCTACTTTGACCACCAGTTGAGCTGCTCTTTTCTCCAGATCACCCTACTTTCCAAGCTTGTTTCTTGCTGTCATTGGTCTCTGTAAAATAACATCATTTAAAATCAGCTGCCTCAACCCTGAGGGGGTGCTCTTTGGGGGTCATTTCATGTAGTTTTCTGATGCCCTAACAAAGGAGGAGGATGTGGTAGAACATAGACAAATGGCAATGTAACTAATTCAGCAGGGCCTATTTCTGGCAAGTAAAAAGAAAAAAAATCCAGATGTTCAGATAATTCTTAATAGAAGGTGATGTTTACAAAGGTAATCTTGTCTTAGCAGAATGGAGGGCCACTTTTTGTTAGACTGTGTTCTGCAGACATGGTGTTACCAATGCAGTTTATGGCACTAATAAAGTAAAGGTGTCTAGGATGGAGGGCAGCCAACTCTGAACTGAGCTTGAAGTAGAAACCCCTTGAAAAACAGCAACAGTTCTAGGTGTAAAAAAGATCCATGCAATCCATTGCAGTTAGAGCCTGGGGTTTCTTATTTGCAGTGATTAAAAGTGGCCCATATTTAAAATAAATAATTAAAAAACCTTAGAAAATGTTCCAGGTAATGTGGTATAAACTTATTGTTAGTGAGAAGAAAATATTATTTTGCTGGAAGGCTGAGTTTAGCACTGTTTCATCACTATGTGACTTTCTTCTTGATGGCAGCTTTCTTTCTGAAATTCACTAAACTTGGGTTGATTTTCAAGTTTGTAATCCCAACACTTCAGCATTATTTTATAAATACACTCTGGACACTGCTGAGAGACTGACGCCCAGTATCTTCTTTCCACTTGCTTTTGTGCTTGCTGATTTGTCATTCCAGGGTATGGACAGATCCCTAAACTGAAGGTCTCCCAGAGGAGGATGCCAAAGCTCCATGCGTCACTTTCAGAACGATATCTCCCATAATTAAGAGCTTCTGGTGCTGTCCATTTAATGGGAATCTGCTTTAAGTCAGAAGATGAATACACACCACCATCCTCTTGACGAGACATTCCAAAGTCACTGATTTTCAGAACATTATTTTCACCTCCAGACAGTTCCTTGCAGCAAGGTCCCTGTGTATACAATTTTTACTCGAAATTCACCATCCAGAAGCAGCATCTAATGAAAATTTCACTAACTGTTTTATTAGTTCATCCTTCTTTCTCAGAAAGGAGAGAAAATCGCCTCCTGGAATCAGTTCCTTAATGATGTAGATAGACTGCATTTGTGTGTGAACTCCTATTTGAAAATATTGGGATGATTGTATTGCTTGAGGATTTTGGCCTCTTGTAAAAATTTTATTTCATCTTTACAAGTGGGAAAGATCATCATTACATTTTTAACAGCAATAGCAGTTTTATCTTTTAACCCTTAAATATGTCACCAAATTTTCCCCTGCTCAGTAATACTCCTGTTGTGACTGACATCTTCATGACTGAGAATCTATTTCTTTTTCTAGTTACGGCCATCATGATACTCTTGATTGGAACATTGACTTTTTTTGCTATTAAAACAATGAAATAAAATTCACAGAGTATAAAACTTGCCATTTAAAAATGGTTTTTACTATTCACTATGCTGTATAACCATCACCACTAATTCCAGAACATTTCCGTCACCCCACACCTGTTAGCAGTCGCTCCCAATTTTCCCTTTCCCCAGCTCCTGGAAATTATTAATATACTTTCTATCTCTATAGAGTTGCCTGTTTTGGACATTTTATAAAAATGTAATTATGCAACATGTGACCTTTTGTGTCTGGCTTCTTTCACATAAAGTCATGATTTCAAGGTTCATCCATGATATATAGCATGTATCAGAACTTCATTTTTTTAAGTAACTGAATAATATTCCATTGTATGAATGTGTATCATATTTTGTTTATCCATCCATCAGTTATGGACAGGAACAATGATTTTTAAGTATTAAAATTGTAAGTTCAACATTAGTGTATCCACAATTATAATATCAAGATTATACATGATGTGAACAGAATGCTGTATAGAAATAATATGTAAATTATTTGTCAGCATTTCATGCAAGTGTGATTATTTTTTAAGGCTCTACTAGCTCTGGTTTTATGAAATATGTGAATGTAGTATTTTCATCAATAAAGTTTAATGCATTAAGCATTAGTTTAAAATTAAATGAGAAAAATGTTAGGCAGATAAGTTATTTGCCACATGTTGTAATGATTATGTTTTGAATTTATTTCATTATGCAGTATTTGAAAAATGTCAATACATAAAGGAAAGGAAATAAGTATAATTAAGTCAATATATTTTTAAAGCAATTTTTATAATTTAGCAGACATTGCATCTTAATATAAGTCACTATTAAAATCATGCCCTTGTGAAAAATGTGATGTCATTTTTTTCTTTTTTTGTTGATCATGTAAAATTGGTTCCTTTTTGTTGCTATGTGTTCTGTTTACTTTTGACAAGCTCTTGCTTGTCACTGAAAAATATTTTACGTGTTTCTATTTCATTTTTTCCTCCCTCCCTCCCCCACTTGTCCCTTTTTCACAGATAAAATGTTCAGTGTTTTTTTTTTTATTTTGAAGTCATCATAGTCTGCCTGTCTTGAATGGTTTCTGAGAGTAGGCACTAGGAGACACAGATATTTCATCCTTATTTAGGGACTTAACTCAAGCCTATGTTGTTGATAGAACTCACTGATTTTTTCTTCCTTGTTAAACCAACCTTCCTTCCTTCCTCCCTTCATCCCTCCCTCCTTTCCTCCCTCTCTGCTTGCTTTCTTCCTTCCTCCTCCTCTTCTTCCATCTTCTTCCCACCTATCATCCTTCCCTTCTCCCTCCTTCCCTCCCTTCCTTTTCCCCTTCTTCCTCTTCCTCCTCTTCCTCTTTCTTCTCCTCCTCCTCTCCCTCTTGCCGTCCTTCCCTCCTCCCATTCCTTCTTTTCTTCCTTCTTTTATCTATCAATATAATCACTTTGTTTCTTTCAGATGAAATTGGGATGGAATGGTTCAGCTGTGACCAGAAATTTAATTTCCTGAGTACATTGCCAAGAATCACAAATGAAGAGGGCCCAGTTGCATCTTCTTAAATTATTCATTTATCTGTTTTATTGCTCCATGCTGGAAACTTTAAATTGTTTGAGTTGTACATTACTGTATTTAACTTGTTGCTTAGTTTCTACATATTTATTTTCAGTAAATGGCTGAAAGTGTTAACTATTCCATATTTTTAGCACAATGTGCTGCATATAGTTCCCAAGAAGCAAATGAGGTTTCATGTGTACAGAATTTCACTTCAGGTTTAGTTTTTTAAAAAAATATGAAATGTTTCCTTTTTATTGTTTGAAGCTGAAAATAAACAATTATTGAACCATTTTGAATTTACCTCATTTTAAAACTAATTTTATTATTTGGGCTGTTTTTAATATTAGTCACTAAAAACAAAGTGGGAACAGTGTCTAATGCAATAATTAGGGATCACTTTATATAGTACATGTACAACATTAAAACCTGTTTAAAAAAGAAAAAGTTACCAGCACTTACTTGTCCCTTGCCATTTTTTATGTTAGACAAATCTGCAGTGGGTGTGGGTATCAAAAGTCAGTTGTGTTCTAATTCTACAGCTAGAGAAGCTTTGTATTGCTGAACTTTCACCTGGAAAAGTTTCAGTGACATTTTTAAAAGAAAACATTTTAATCTACTGAATTCTACCAGTGTAACCTTTTTTCTAAATAAACGATAGTTTTCTCAAATGACCGTGTATCATTGTGTGTATTGTTGCTTATTCAGAATAACTTAGCAGAGATAATTCCATAAGTTTCCTAGCCTTTTCTCTTCTCCCTCCTGTCTTAGCCCCTGGACTATAATGTTTTTGAATGAGATCTCATTCAGTGATAAGAAAAAATTCTATTTGCTCACCTCTGCACCTGGCATAAGTAGTGGGCTGAAATTATGCCAAGAATTACCATTTACTCTTCAGTTCCCTGGAACCAGTGATGCCCATGCAAGTTAAATTTGTTTTTTAGGATGACAACAAAGGCTGTAATTTTAAAAAGGATTGACAATGCTGAATATATTCTAGAATTGGCAAAAGGATATACTAGTAAATCTTGATGCTCCCTTTCAGGTAATTGTAATTTGCAGGATTTGATGACCACAATAATTATTTATGGGAGAGAGATCCATTCATTGACTTGAACACCCATAATGTCCCTGGCATAAAAGATATGATACGTTTTAGAATTATTTTGACATTGACAGAATAACTGGTTTACCTCAATCGTTTTGTCTGAAATATATCAGGGAAGAGCTTGCCAGTTGTTATGTTGCATTCACAATTTAAAGATTACACGACTAAGTTTGAAAGAAATTTTGCTATTAAGCATTGTATCTCTTCTCCCTATTCCCCAAAGTATTAAACATGGGTAATGTTTGCTTGTGGCCTTGCTAGAAATGCATTGAGGATGGAAAATACTAACTTTGATTTTAACTACAAAAATAATTTATATTGGAAGTAGCAAATCTGTATGTGTAGCGATAAGCTATTTTTAAGCATCTACTCCGTTCTAAGTACAAAGTTATCTTGAGAAATGAGGGCCAAATGAATACTGGTGATCAGCAAACTTTCTGTAAAGGAACAGATAGCAAATGTTTGAGGCTTTGCAGACAAGTGGATCCTGTTGCAACCCCTTACCTCAGCCATTATAGTACAAAAGCAGGCATAGATGGTATGTAAGTGAGCGAGCATGACTGAGTTCCAGTAAAACTGTATTTACTAAAACCTGTTCTACAGAATCCTATGGAAGATTGACACAACATATCTGAGTGCCTCTTATGCACCACATATGTAGCCATGAGGAAAAACAAAGTCCTTGCCCTTGATGGAACTTCTAGTCAAGGAAGGCAAACAACAAATACTTAATGTTAGGTGGAAGGAGGTCCTCTGAGGAAAAATAAAACTGGATAAGGAGATTGGATGAGGCAGGGCTTTACTTCTTTATATACAGAGTGATCATGTGGAGTGACTATATGCAAATCAGGACTATATGAGGCAGTTTTCACAAGTATGAATATTTTATTACTAAGTAATGTGAGCAGGAGCTCTCCTTAATCCTCCGATCTTTGAACCTTTACATGAAAATTGTAATACATAGGATGTCTCTCAGGATGTAGGCTCTGAATTTTAGTGGCTGGTGTCTAAGCTAGCCATTTTCTAGAAAGGAGCTGTAACTCCATAAGTGGACATGGAGGATAACTAAGGACCACCCAGGAATTGAATGCAAGTTGTGTTATGTGCATTTTTCTGGGTATATGGATTTCACTGGATTCTCAAAAAGATAGACCTACGGTGGTGTTTGGTTTTCTGGGTCTTATTTCAAAGAATTCTAACTTTTATAACTAACACTGGACCTGTCTTGAGTTGGCAAGAAGTTGGAAGACAGTTGTCCATTCTTACCTTGTCTAAAATCATAGGGGCAGAAATTAGAACATTTTGCCTTGTCAAATGATACAAGTGATTTGCAATTTATTGGGAAGTCACTAGTTCATGGTATAGTGCCATTTTCTTTATTTTTGTTTTATTGCTTAAAGTATTACAAAGAGTGTTAAATAAATCTCCATTTTTCCCCTTGATCTTCCCCCCTTCTCCCCTACCCCCCAGTGTCTTGTGTCCATTGATTATGCTTATATGCATGCATACAAGTCCTTCAGTTGATCTCTTAACTCCCCCCCAACCCTCCCCAGCCTTCCAGCTGTAGGTTGACAGTCCGTTCAATGCTGTTCTGCCTCTGTATCTGTTTATGTTCATCAGTTTATAATGGTCTTTATTATCCATAAATAAATGAAATCATGTGGTATTTTTTTTATTGACTGGCTTATTTAACTTAGCATAGTGCTCTCCAGTTCCATCCATGCTGCTGCAAATGGTAAGAATACCTTCTTTTTTACAGCAGCATAGTATTCCATTGTGTAGATGTACCACAGTTTTCTAGTGCCATTTTCTATTTCAGGGGAGCACTTTAGCCAAGTATGGGTGGAAGTATGAGTAGCCCTGCCAACCGCCCCCTGCAAATGATTATTTTTTCTATTCTACCATATTCCAAAAAGGATTTATGAAGAAACATGCAGTACACTATAAAAAGTGAATGAGAAAATTTCTGGGTGAATTTAGTACCTAAAATGAGGTTAATACCCCCAAATGCTCTGTACACCTGGGCTATGCATCAGCTCTGAGAATCCTGACAGGCTACATAGAGAAGGTGATGTGGTCATTTACAGTAATTATAGTGTCCACCATGTAAAAGGCCAGTCATGGTGGAGAATGTTTTTCTGGCAGTGAAACCTAAAAGAAACTTATTTGCATTCTCATAAAGAAGAAAGCACTGTCTTTTCAGTAAATAAAGCAAAGGTATGTATCTTGTAATGACCTAAATGTTAGCTGATGACCAACACCTCAATTCATTCTAGTGAGGATATTTCTACAATGACACCTAAATATGTGGTCCAGGCACCCAGGTCTTTGATGATTTGGTTTAGTACAGGAAAATATTTTTGAATATTTGGGACAAGATTCCTCAACTGGCACGAAGGCCTTTTTCTAAGAATGCTCATAATGATCAGAAACCCATACAGCCGTTGTTTGGTTACCATGACACAAGTAACATAAACAAGATCTCTTATGCAAAGTGCTGAGCTCCCAGAAGAGCTCAGTGTATTGTTCATGGATTCCAAAGAAATAATCTGGAAGACTGGCTGTGAAAGACATGGGTTTATTAGAACTTATGTGTACACCAGTGGCAGCCAATTGGTGAAGTTTACCACTATACCGGCTGCCTCCAGTGAAGTCCTGCTAAGTCTCACCAAACCTGTGGACAGGCTGCACTGAGGCGACCAGCTGGTGCTATTGTTTTGCCGCCTCCCAGACTTTCCCAGCATAAGGTTTTATAGAGTACAGAAAACAGAAAAACAGGGCGTCCAGAGGGGAGGATGACAGGCCTCTGAAAGCTCTGTGAGATTAAAACACTAGCTGTTTACAATCCAGGCTCATATCTAGAAGCAGTTTCTCTTTGGCCTTTCTTAGACTGAGTGGCTAGCTAGGTTCCCAAGGTCTCACAATCTGCTTACAGATGGCCTTCACTGTATTTCCCACAGGGTGGGAGGGGGAGTTGGAGCATGGGAAGGGGCCCAGGATTCCATTTACCATATAATCTCATTAGCTGAAATTCTGTTCCTGGCCTTTAGATTTTTTTCCATTTGTTTATGGATACTGATCTCTAAGGCTGCCTCTTAAGTAGAATGAAACAATATTACAGTTGTTTAATATTTTCATCACTAATCAGAAGCATGGTCCAAGTGTTTATTTTTTTAAATTGAAGAAATATTTCTAGAGACATTGCCAGGGTCAAAGGGATTTTATTGGGTCTAGAGTTGAGAATAAAAAGAGGAGCTGCTTAAAAGATGCTAATTCACGCTAACTGAATTCAGATTTTGTTGTATTTATAGATATAAATGGACATGATAATTAAGAATAGAAGGGATATTGGAAATAATGACTAAAGGAAGTGTGGCAACCTGAGAAGATATACTTTAATGTAAGAATAATTGCTTTTTGTTTCTGATTCTTAGGTACTGTTTTAAGCTCAATGACCATTGTTTCTATTTATGTCAGGCTAACAAAGTTTAATTCCTGTGATGTTAACTGGAGGTGTTTAGTAGAGGAAACAGGAAAAGAGAATATTTTGATTGAGGACAGGGCACATAAACTTGAGAAATGCATTATTGTAAGTCAGAAGTAGCCTTCATTTCAGGGATAGAGCTTGAAAATGACCTTAATCTCTATTTTAGTCTGAATGCTGGTTTTTGTCAGATGATAGCTAGATGTCCTTGGGCTAGAGTATCAGCTTGATGAAGAGCTACTATTACCCCTGTCCTCACAAAATTCTAACCAGAATTATATTGTACTATATTCAAGACCTTGATTCTAATTTTTTAAAAATATATTTTATTGATTTTTCACAGAGAGGAAGGGAGAGGGATAAAGAGTTAGAAACATCGATGAGAAAGAGACATCGATCAGCTGCCTCCTGCATACCCCCCACCGGGGATGTGCCCACAACCAAGGTACATGCCCCTGACCGGAATCGAACCTGAGACCCTTCAGTCCTCAGGCTGACTCTCTATCCACTGAACCAAACCAGTTAGGGCTTTGATCCTAATTTTGTGCATATGTAGTGGTACTCATCTCCTAGGGTTATGTATATCATTACTAAAATATACGAGTTATAATTAGATATGCCACTGTTAGGTACTATTATGTACTTTCCAGGATAATTGATCCAAGATGTCAATAATACAGAAAAAAGATCATGCTAATAAGTTACAAGCAGGAAATGAAATGTCAAATGAATAAAGTATTCATACCAATGCAACTGGGGTCCTGTTATATTTTAAGGTGATGTTGAATGCTCAGGGTAAGAATGACTTTAGACTAGGTGTGATTTGGGAAGTCTTATTCTCAACAGATTGATCTGGGAATACTTCATGAATGATTTGGATGTTCAAGAAGCTAATCTACAGAGTTGGGGGAAAGTAGGTTTACAGTAGTTAGTATGGAAAAATAATACAATCTATATAAATAAAAATGTAAATGTTCGTTTGTTCAAAATCTCAAATCTCTGAAAGTTCTTCACCGATTGCTTTGAAATTTTGACACAATGCATTCGAATATGTGTGTTTTTATATACCTACATTATATAGATGTCACACCCGTGACAGGTAAAGACATGCTTTTTTTTTGGAAAAACAACAACAACGCCATCTGTTGGACGTAAATGCAACACACACTACAGTCTAACATTCAAAGTCAGGCAGTCACATACAAGTCCATTGACACTGTTGTGGAAGCAGATGAAGCAGTTAATAATCTAACAGAATTTTGGAATTCACTTGATCTGCCAGGGATGCCACCACACGTACTGCAATTGAAAATCGGTGTGCCAATTATCAACTTGTGAAATATCAACCAGCGTGGGCTGGGCCTTGGGCCGGGGCTGGGCTGGGGCTCGGGGCGTGGGTGGCCACCATGGTCCACCCCCCTCAACGCTGGCAGCTGAGGGCTCACAGGGAGCGTGGTGGGCGAGGGCGGGGGAGCTTCCTCGGCTCCTTTTTCCTCTGGCTTTTGGGCAGCGAGGCGAGGGCCCCTGCCAGCGGGAGTGGGGAGTGGCTGGGCCACTTAGGGCATGGGGCGCAGGATGCGGGGTGTGGGCTGCCAGTGGGGAATGGGGGTGCAGGATGGCACTGGGGGTCCGGGCTGCAGAGGCGCATGTGTGAGAGGCCAGACTAGCTGGGCAGGGGTGGCAGCGTGCCAGGGGCAGCCACCTGGGAGGGTGCATTGTATACCCACAAGCATTGTGCAATTACACATATTAGAAATGTGCGCTTTCTCTTTTCTTTCTTTTCCATTTAACCAGACTGAGCCACAGCAACGCGTGGCCAGGTACAGCTAGTAATTAAAAATACAAGAAGAAATTCTCTTGTGTACTCACAACTGTAAACCTACTTTTGTCCCACCCTGTATTTATACTCAGACCTAGAGGGTGTAGGTTTTTGGGGTCTGGTTTAACCCTAAATTGGCACTAGAGGGGGAAGAATGTTGAACTTGGAATTCAGACCCATTCTGGTATAGTGCAGAATCTTTGAAGCCAACCTGTTATCATACTAGCCCAGGATTGCATCATATTTGAGGCAAATTTTTCCTACCTATTTGGATGATGTTCCATGTTGCCTCAAGACTTTTTCTGTCTTTATCTCATTTCTAAACTTGACATCAGAATTTTTATTGCTTTAATCAGTGTTAGTCACATGTTTCATATCTTTACAGGTAATCAAAGTTATTGCCTCTATGTCAAGATTACTTTCCTTGTTTCCTCTGACTGGCCATGAACTACACTTGCACTTCTGCACCTGGTCTTCACAATGCTCTTTTCTGAATGAATTAAATCTAACAATACAGACACTCAATAACTGTTAGCAATTGTTATTAGTGGTAATATACCAGTAGATTTAAAATGGCTCCAGAATAAATGGATACTACTCAGACATGTTCCCAAGACCAAATTGGAACTAAAAAGCAAAAAAGCCATCCTGAATAATCAACTTCAGAATAGCTGGAGAGAACCCTGATAACCAAGGACAGAAAGTGGAGACTGCATAGAGACTAGTGGGAAGGGTAGAGGCATGAAAGGGCTGGCTAGGCTCCCACAAACAGCAGCTGAATTTTGGGAGAGATAGCTCATCTGTGGGGGGTTGCCACAGAACTCTGGAGTCTAATACCCAAGCTGCTCCCCCACATCAGAAATGAGAAAAGTTCCCACATAACATCTGGCTATAAAAAGCAGCAGGATCACTGTCTGCCAGGGAGAGATGGCTGGAAATGCAGGCACCCACTTAAATGGTCAACATACAAAATTTTGTGTGAAGCCACTCACCTTGGGTTCCAGCAGAGGGATGGCAGAGAGGACTGGTGCTGTGTAAGCATAATCCAGGGTTGGGGACTCTGGGATTAGAGTTCAGAAGGCAGACCCCCGGTTTCCTGTGCTGAGTCATTCCCTCACACTGTGGAGGTCATCTTTCTTAGGCAGACCCTTGCTATCCAGGTGATTCTTGCCTAGGGGGAAGATAGTTGCCCCACCCTATTGGAAAACTCCTTGCCACCTTGTGGAGTTTCTGAGAAACATTAAGAGACTGAGAATAACAATTAACCTCCACACAGAAGCAATTGCTCCACCCTGTTGGAAAACCTCTCATCCTACCTGTGGAGAATTGCTGAAAGCTACTCAGACTGAATCCAATCAGTCTGCTGGAAGAGGCATGTCTCTGGAGGATTTGAGACTTTGCCTGATCTAATCAGTCAGAAACAGCATCTGAGTCCCTATCACAGACACCACCCAAAACCATGCAGTGAGGCAAAACCCAGTAGGACCCGAAGTGCCTGAAGCTGACACCTATGGAACGAGTTCCATGGGGGAAGGGAGTACAGCTCATAACAAAAACAACCTAGGTGTGAGACAAGAGAGATTCAGCTTCTGGTCTAAGGAATCCCCAACCACTGGACTACTAGAGGATTCAGCCTCTTGGACCTCAATCAGATTGTCCAGGGCAAGAAAGAGACAGTGACTCATGTTCACCTACACTATAGAAGCTCCTAACAGGCCCAGGATAGACACACCAAGTGACCAGATTCAACAACACCAGAGCAAAATCCAGTGAGTCCCAAATAGCAGACCCAAAGCACCTGTATAAACAGCTGGCACAATGACATCAGGGTTGAAACTCACTGGCAGAAAATTGGAGGGGAGCTCCTTCCCATGAATGGGACATCAACAATCAAGTACCAATTACAACAGGAGAGCCTAAATAATGCACACAATGGGGCATTCCTAGAGCACTCAGTTCAGATGAACAAAGAGACTGCACCACTGGACTCCTCAAAACACTTTCTACATAAGGCCATTTCACAAAGACTGGGAGGCATTCTAATACATAGAAGCAAATATAGAGACAGCTAAGATGAGGAGACAAAGAAACAACCCTCAAATGAGAGAAAAGAAGAAATATCCAGAAAAGGAACTAAATGAAACAGATGTAGGGAACCATGGGAGATTTGGTTGGAAAGTCAGTAAGGAGGAAATTCCAAAAAGGGTAGTTGATTAAAGGCAGTCCACCCCTGTTTATAATAATTCCAACTTAAGGGATTTGGCTGAAGGGGGCTTCCCCTAGTTGTTCCTTGACCTTTTCAAACAAGTCTGTGCACGTGCAAACCCTTGGTTGTTTAGTGGAATCTTTATGCTTATTCTTTAGGTGTCCTTGCTTACAGGAAACTCCAGACACATGTGTACTCCCAAGAATACTTACCTTACTGATTGTATCTAAAAGATAAACTTTATCTCAAACTGCTGTTACAATAAAAGCCTGAAGAGACAAGCAATCAAGGCTGTCTGGTTCCTTTAGCCAGGCAGTCCCTTTGCCCTCTCTTTCATAGCAATCCTGTGTCAGAGTAATCATTCATCTGTTGCTCAGGGCCTGCTGGTCAGCCCTGGAAAATGGAGGCAAGCAACCTATCAGATGTAGAGTTCAAAGCAATGATTATAAAGATGCTTAAAGAACTCAGTGCAAATTACAACAACATGAAAAGGGAAATAGAAGCCTTGAACAAGAACCAGACAGAAATGAGGAATGATATATATTGGATATAAAGAACACACTGGAAGGTATTAAAATAGTTTGGATGTAGCAGAGGATCAAGTCAGCAATTTGAAAGACAAAGTAGAAATAAATATTAGAGCAGCAAATAAAAAAAGAATTAAAAAGTAGGAAGAGAACTTAAGGGAACCCTGGGACAACATGAAATGTAACAAGATCTGCATTATAGGAATACCAAAAGGGGAAGAGATTGAGCAAGGAATAGAGAACCTATTTAAGAAATAATGACAGAAAACTTCCACAACCTGGTTAAGGAAAATGTCACACAAGTTCAGGAGGCACAGAGAGTCCCAATCAAGATGAACCCAAAGAGACCACCTAGATACTTCATAATTAAAAATGGCAAATGTAAAAGACAGAAAAAATCTTAAAGGCCAACAATAGAGAGACAGAAAATTACCTAAAAAAATTTACATCAGAGTGTCAGCTGGCTTTTCAATAGAAACACTTCAAACCAGAAGGGAGTGGCATGACATACTCAATGTAATGAAAAGCAAGGGCCTAAATTGAAGATTACTGTATCCAGCAAGACTATCATTTAAAATTGAAGACAAGAGAGAGTATTACTTCTTTTCCAGTTTGGATGCCTTTTATTTCTTCTTCTTGTCTAATCACAATGGCTAGTACTTCTAGTACTATGTCAAACAGGAGTGGTGAGAGTGGGCATCCCTGTCTTGTTCCTGTTCTTAGGGGAAATGGTTTTAGTTTTTGCCCGTTGAGTATGATGTTGGCTGTAGGCTTGTCATATATGGCTTTTATTATGTTGAGGTATTATCCTTCTATTCCCACCTTGCTGAGAGTTTTTATCTAGAAAGGGTGCCAGATTTTGTGAAATGCTTTTTCTGCATCAATTGATATGACTGTGATTTTTATCTCTCAATTTTTTAATGTGATGTATCATGTTTATTGATGCAGATATTGTACCATCCTTGTATTCCTAGGATAAATCCTACTTGATTATGGTGTATGAACTTTATGATATACTGCTGGATCAGATTTGCTGGAATTTTGTTGAGGATTTGGCATCTATGTTCATGAGTGATATTGGCCTGTAATTCTCTTTCATTGTGTTGTCTTTATCTGTTTTTTTGTATTAGGGTGATGGTGGCTTCATAGAATGTGCTTGGAAGTGTTCTTTCCTCTTGAATTTTTTGGAATAGTCTGAGGAGGATAGGTTTTAGTTCTTCCTTGAATGTTTGGTAAAACTCCCTTGCAAAGCCATCTGGTCCAGGGCTTTTGTTTGCTGGAAGCATTTTGATGACTCCTTCAATTTCTTCCATAGTTATTGGCCTATTGAGATTTTTAGATTCTTCCTGATCGAGTTTTGGAAGGTTGTATATTTCTAAGAATATGTCCATTTCCTCCAGATTGTCTAGTTTGTTAGAATAGCGTTGTTCATAGTATTTTTGAATAATCCTTTGTATTTCTGTTGTTATTTCATCTCTATCATTTCTGATTTTGTTTATTTGGATCCTCTCTCTTTGCTTCTTGGTGAGCCTGGCTAGAGGTTCATCAGTCTTGTTTATCCTTTCAGAGAAACAGCTCTTGGTTTCATTGATCTTCTGTATTATCTTTTTGGTTTCTATGTCATTTATTTCTGCTCTGATCTTTAGTATCTCCTTCTTTCTGCTCACTCTGGGCTTTTCTTGTTGCTCTCTTTATAATTTTTTAAGTTGTAGAGTTAGATGATTTACTACCATTTTTTTTGAGGTAGGCCTGTAGAGCTATAAACTTCCCTCTTAGGACTGCTTTCATTGTGTCCCATATATTTTGGATTGTTGTGTTTTTATTGTCATTAGTTTCCAGGATGTTTTTAATTTCTTCTTTGATCTCTTTGGTAACCCAGTCATTGTTTAATAGCATGCTATTCAGTTCCCAAATGTTTGAATTTTTTGTATTGTTTTTATTATAATTTATTTCTAATTTATGCCATTGTGGTCTGAGAAAATGCTTGATATGATTTCAATCTTCTTGAAATTGGAGATGCTTTGCTTTTGACCCAATATATGGTCTATTTTTGAAAATGTCCCATGTGCACTTGAGAAGAACATATTCTGTAGCTTTGGGGTGAAATGTTCTGAAGATGTCAATTAAGTCCATCTCATCCAGTAAGTCATTGAGGATTGCTGTTTCTTTGCTGATTTTTTTGTCTAGAGGATTTATCCAGTGATGTCTGTGGTGTATTAAAGTCCCTTACTATGATTCTATTGTTGATCTCTCCCTTTATATCTTCCAGTAGTCTTTTTTGTGTGTGTGTATTTTGGTGCTCCTGCATTGGGTGCTTATATGTTTATCAGGGTTATATCCTCTTGTTGTACCAATCCCTTTAGTATTATGAAGTGGCCTTCCTTATCTCTTGTTATGGCCTTCGCTTTGAGGTCTATTTTGTCAAGATAAGTATTGCGACCCCAGCTTTTTTTTTATTTCCATTTGCCTGAAAGATATTTTTCCATCCCTTCATTTTCAGTCTGTGTGAGTCCTTTGTTCTGACGTGAGTCTCTTGGAGACAGCATATATATGGGTCATGTTATTTTTATCCATTCAGCCACTCGATGTCTTTTGACTAGAGCATTTAGTTCGTTTATGTTTAAAGTTATTATTGATAGGTACTTGTTTGTAGCCATTTTTATGTTTTTGTGCCTGTGTTGCTTCTTACCTTTTTATTTCTTCTTTAACACCAGTTCTTTTAGCATTTCTTGCATTGCTAGCTTGGGAGTGATAAACTCCCTTAGCCCTTTTTTTGTCTGTGAGGCTCCTTATTTCCCCTCCAATTTTGAATGATATCCTTACTGGATAATGTATTCTTGGATTCAGTCTCTTGCTTTGCATCACTTTGTAAATTTCCTTCCATTCTCTTCTGGCCTGATGTGTTTCTGTTGGGAAATCATTTGATGATATAATGGGCAATATCTTATACGTAACTTTTGGTCTCTCTCTTGCAGCCCTTAAGATTCTCTCTTTGTTCTGAATATTTGCTATGGTAATTATGATGTGTTTTGGTGTAGGTCCTTCTGGATTCATGTTTTTTGGGACTCTGTGTTCTTGTTTGATTTTTCTCTTCCCTACCTCAGGGAAGTTTTCTGGCATTATTTCTTCAAATAGGTTTTCTAACTTTTGTTCCTCTTCTTGTTGTTCTGGCACCACTATGATTTGTATGTTGCTTCATTTCATGTTGTCCCACAGCTCCCTTAGGCTCTCCTCCTGTGTTTTAATTTTTTTCTCCAATTGCAGTTCAGTTTGGGTGTGTTTTGCTTCCCTGTCTTCTAATTTTCTAATTCAGTCCTCTGCTTCTCCTAGTCTACTGTTGAAACTTTCCATAGTGTTTTTTATTGCAGCTGTGTCACTCTTCATTTCTTCTTGATTCTGACATAAGTTATTGATTTTTTCATTTATCTGTTTCATGAGCTGTATGATGCTTATTCTGAATTATTTTTTCTGACATATTGCATGTGTCTGTTTCACTTAGCTCTTTTCTGGTGATTCCTCCTTTCCTTTGGGGGTTTCTTTGACTACCCATTTTTGATCTCACCAACTAATCTAGATGTCAAGTCATGCAGGGACTGGTACTTGGGTGGCAGTGGCTCCTTGGACTGTGGTTGCTCCTCAGGCACTCATGGCAATGGCTGCTCCACAGATGGCCACAGCTCCTCTGGAGGGTGCTGTTCGCAGCAGTTGCGGCTCCTCTGGCTGGTGGGGGGAGGCTGCTCTCACAGCTGCTGCTCCTTGGATGGGGGTGGGTTGCTTACCAGGCTGATGCTTCTCAGTTAGCAGCCAGCCTCATGTGGCTACTGTTCCTTGGATGTGGGTGGGCTGCTCACGCAACTGCTGCTCCTCATACGGGAGTGGTCTGCTCATTTGTCTGCTGGTCACATTTTTGCAGTGCTCTGGGCTAAAGCATTGGGCTGGTCAGAGGGGAGCGTGCTTCTGAACTCACAGGAGCCTGCACCCAGGTTTGCTGGAGTCTTGGTGACCATGGGACCACAGCTGAGATAGCAGATCCCTGGCAGGGGCAGCTGTAGCGTCCCAGGTGTTATCTGAAGGCATCCTGGGTGGAAGTGAGGCTGGGCTCCCAGTCATAGCAGCTCTCCCCTTCAAAAAGGTGAGGCTCTGAGGAAGAGCTCGCCTCTGCAGGTCTGTTTGCAATAGTAGAAAGGCTGCCTAGTTAGGCGAGCTCAGCTAGCCTGCCCCTGAAAGATTTACAGGATTTAACTGTGCCTAGGTCACACAAACACACACACACACACACACACACACACACACACCACTTGACCACATACTCCTCTTTTGCTCCCTCACTCACTCATGCTCTCTCCCTCACTACTGCCTTCTTCCTCCCTCTGTAGTTTTGGTCTGGAGTGTTATTGACCTGTTCATTGATGGAGTCTCCTCTCTGGGTGTCATTCTCTAGCACATTGGTCAAACAGGTTAAAATTCACCTCAACAAGACATGACACAAAGGGAACAAAACACGAATGTACTCACGACACCAATAACCCCAGTATAAGTGACCACCAGAGGAAAGAGAATTAGGGGAGAGAAAAGAGAGCACAAATGATATTGAAGAGAGAAAAAATGGCATGAGAGAAAAGAAAAATAAGAAAGAGGAAGAAAATATATGGGGAGAAAATACCAGAAGAAAACATACAAACACCAAATTCCTAGTAAAGAGGGTGGGGCAGAATCTTATATACAGAAAGTAAGATTAAGAATTGGATGAATACGGGGAGGACCTCAGTTCAGTATAGAGGAAATAGAAAGAGGATGAGTGGATAAGAAGAATGAGAAAAAGAAGAATATAATAATAAATTTTTTTAAAAAAATTGATTAAAAATTAGGATAAAAAATAAAATGGATTGAGATGGAAAAATAATGGGAAAAGAAATAGAAAATAAAGAAATAAATGAAAAAAGTAAAATTAACACTTTGTAATCGGGCATTTTCCCACCAAATCGCGTGCTTCACAGTGTGGTAGTGTTTGAAACACTTTCCTTTGTGCAGGGGTACATTACAAAACTTGCACATGTACGGCGTTTCACTGCATAGTTTATGAGCGGCACACACACGACAACGACGTAAAACATTTTTATTTTTGCCTGTTCCAACTACAGGTTCCAATGTATGTTTCCTCATGTCCATTGACAGTCTCCCTGGTGGATCGATTTTACTCATTTCCTGCAAAAAAAAAAAAAATGTGTTAAGAAAAAAGAAAAAATAATAAAATCAAGTCACATGAAAATGAAAAATTGAAGTGTTATTCCTTTGGCTGGTTTAAGATCCCACTCTTCTGTTCTGTCAGTGGCCTCTCAGTTTCCTGTTGCTGGGACTGAAGGCCTCTCTTTAGGCCAGTCCCTGTGGACTCTCAGGGACTATTCAGAATTTTGTTTTGTATCCTTTGTAACACTCAGGGTATAGTCTGGGTGTGGCTGTATTGGTTGCCTGGAGACTGCAGGGAAGGGCTATCTCTTCAGGAGAAAATGGCTACCTAGGTCCCATGTGTCAAGTATGACTCAGTGCCAGACTTGCAGCCACTTCTTCTGGGCCCTCTCCTCACTCCAGCCTCTCCCAACATTCCACAAGTCTGCATTTTCTCCTGCACCCCAGGGTGAGTGTCCATATCCTAAAGGTCCTATGAACTAGTTTCAGCGAAGAAAAGCAAAGGTCACGAAGATAGGAAAGAGCTGTGCCTCTGTGAGCCCCTCTCTTGCTGGCACTGCACCGTCTGGGCAGCAGTCCAGGCTGCCTCCTCTTGGTTCAGTCTTTCATGACTGTGGACCCAGATCTAGAATCCCCTGCCACCAGCAGTCCTGAAGACCTCCTTTCCACAGTCAGACACTGTGTTTGTCCCAAGGGATACGGCTCAGTGCCATGGGGTTTCCCTCTGACCCTCTGGGATTGGAGGTCTGGTAGTTCTCCCCAGCCCAGATACCAATTGTCTCACCAGCTGTGTCTCCTTTGCCAATTCAGGGTGGATATTATTCGATTCAGCTGCTCATTCTATCTGCTCCTGGACAAGGCTCGGGACACGTCCGTTTATTCTGCCACCATTTTGTCCTCCCTCCTGAGAAGTTTTATTAGCTTGTTTCTTGCCTGCAGAAATTTTGGGAGTATATAATGGTGTCAGGGAGTTACTTTTGAACATAATACATATTTTTTGGATTTTGTGATGCTAGTGATACAAGCCTTTAAAAATTATAGTTTGTTGTGATTTCTTTTCTCATTCTAAATAAATACAAAATAAAAATTCTAAATAAGTACAAAATACCTAATTTTGTATTTATAATTTTACATTCTTTTTCTTAAAGTGCCCCCCCCCAACTCCTAATTGTTATGAGCTTCAGGCACCATAAGGCCTGGATCCACCACCGGTGTAGAGCTGTGGATTTTATTTTTTCTGATTGCACACCCCTATCAGTTAAAAAACATTGAATATCAAAGTTTTGAAACATTTTGAATGACCAGTGACATATATTATATATACACAATTTCATATACTTATGAATTATACATGTACACTGTAATATTAGTATGTTATGTAAATTATAAACATAACATATAAATTAAAGACATGAGATAAAGATGAAATAAGCAATGTTTAAAAATACTATGAATTCATAAAATCATAAGTTATCTCTAGAAAATAATAGGCTTGGGAGATGTTCATCATTAATAATGCAGGGTATAAAATTACAAATATTTTAGGTTTTCTTCTTGATTACTTCAATGTTGGGGGCTGACATGATGTGATTAGATTGTCTGATGTGACTACATTGCTCATTGTGATCAATAAAGAACTTGTCCTAGGAATAGGAAGAATGTCAACTCTGCCATTTTCTAACAAGAAAATGGTTTGTGCTTATATCATCATTAGATTTATTTTTAATTGACAATTATTTGCAACTTGCAGAATTATTTTCAATTAGTTTCTTTGCAAGAATCCATTCAAACACTTGTGCATGTTTTAAGGACTGGTTTACTTAAAATTAGATAATATAGTGTAAAATCCTCTTAATGACTGACAGGCAAACAATTTATAGTGATACTAGAGGCCTGGTGCACAAAAATTTGTGCACTCGGAGTGGGGGGGGTCTCTCAGCCCGGCCTGTACCCTGTAGCAATCTGGGACCCCTTGGGAGATGTCTACCTGCTGGCTTAGGCCCTATCCCTGGGGGATTGGGCCTAAGCTGGCAGCTAGACATCCCTCTAGCAGCCCGGGGGCCCTCGGGGGATGTCCACTTGCCAGTGGGAAGCAGGCCTAAGCTGCAGTCGGACATCCTTAGTGCTGCTAGGAGGTGGGAGAGGCTGAGCAGAGCTCCCCCTATGGGAGCAAACTGACCACCAGAAGGCAGCTCCTGCATTGAGAGTCTGCCCCCTGGTGGTCAGTGTGTGTCATAGTGACCAGTCATTCCCAGTTGTTTTGCTGTTAGGGTCAATTTGCATATTACCCTTTTATTATATAGGATTCTGAAAGAGAATAAAGATGTGAGGATGCCTTCTGAGAATTCCTCTGTCATGTGGAACTTGTACTCCTCTCTGGAGACTTCATGATTGTTATATATGAACTGGGAGAGGGCAGCACTGTCAAAATGTCACGGAGGTGAGTTAAATAAGGGACATCTATGTGCCTACTACCAAGAATTAGTATGTGGTAATATTTTACCAGATTCATTTGGGGATATTTATTTTGAAAGAAAAATGCATTATGGATTAAGTTGAAGTCCATTTGTATCTCTTCCTAATCATTCTCTTCATTCCTAGAGGAATCACATCCTGAGGTTGGTGGGCATATTTCATATATATATATATATATATATATATATATATAAATTTTACTATCTATATACATACATAGATAATATCTTGTACAGTCATACATCGCTTAAAGATGGAATACATTCTGAGAAATGCATTGTTAGGTGAGTTTGTCATTGTACAAACATCATAGAATGCACTTACACAAACTTAGATGGTATTTGGCTTACTACACATATAGGCCATATGGTATAGCCTATTGTACCTAGGCTACCAACCTGTATAGCATGTTACTTTACTGAATACTGTTGGCAATTGTAACACAATGGTAAGTATTTGTGTATGTAACATCTAAATATAGAAAAGGTAGAGTAAAAATAAGGTATAAAAGATTAAAATTGGTATACCTTTATAGGGCACTTAACATAAATGGAGCTTGCAGGACTGAGGTTGCTCTGGGTGTCAGTGAGTGAGTGCTAAGTGAATATGAAGGCTTAGTACATTACAGTACACTACTGTAGACTTTATAAACACCATACACTTAGGCTACACAAAATTTATTTTAAAATAACATACAACTGCACTACAATGTTATGATATCTACAACATCACTAGGTGATAGGAATTTTTCAGTTCCACTATAATGTTATGGACCACCATTGTATAGGTGATCCACCTTTTATCACAATGTTGTTGGCTTTGGCAGGACTATATTATTATGAGTGATTTTAACTTTATATAAATACTAGAGACCCGGTGCATGAATTTGAGCATGAATGGGGTCCCTCAGTCTGGCAGCGACAGGGCCTACTGGGGCTGTCTCACCCAGTCCCTGGGGATCAGGGTCCATCAGGGCCGGCTGGCAGGTGGGACCATGGGAGGTTGGCCAGCTGTGGGAAGTTGGCTGTGGGAGCACACTGACCACCAGGGGGAAGCTTCTGCATTGAATATCTTCCCCGGTTGTAACAGTCGCTTACATATATATATATATATATATATATATATATATATATTAAATATATGTATATAAGTTTATCATCTTGTACATATTTTATCCCTTCTTCACCATTGGTTTTGAGATTCACTCACATTAATACTTATAACCCTTCTTTCATTTTAACAGCTTTATATTATTACATTGTGTGAATATACACAGTTTATTCAGTCATCTCTGCAAGGATACTTAAATTATTTCCAGTTTTTCACTATTTCAAACAAAGCTATAATAGGCATATTTTATTTTTTGCT